>JAIUZE010071121.1:0-51743 GCA_022085475.1 Heliosperma pusillum
AAACCCTAGGAGCACGCAACCCTAGGAGGCACAAACCTAGGTTTCCACGAAACCCTAGGTGGCTCAAACCCTAGGTGGGCTTATTAGGTTAACAACAAATTGAGATATAATATATTAGAAACCCTAGGTTGCATGACAACTCATAAGTTGTATTACTAACCAATAGAATCACATAAATATATTCTCTATTAAAACTTTTGATAAATATAAAAATACTCTTTCACTTTTGAAAACATTTAAAACATTTTATTTCCAAAATCATGCATCAACATTTATCATCCAAAGTTATAGGCTAAAGCTATAACTTTGAACATAAAATCTCTCGAATGGAATAGTTACCGAATGACGACCTATACTATCTAATCTTCACAAAGATCTTCAGTATACGGATCTCTTCATCTTGATCACACAGACCCTCCATCTCGAGTCTTGTGTTGTTTGAGGTAGATCTTGCTTGAAACGATTTTCTTTAAAGTTATGCCTGGGTAGCTATAACTTCCATGTTCACTTCCAAAGTTATTCCTGAAGTTGTTATAACTTTGTCTCACAGACTTTGTCAAAGTTATACCTAACTTTGATCTTTCTTCTCATAATTGTTGCTAGCTATAATAATAGTAAAGCACACAATTACACGCATTATTGAAAAGACATTATCTAATCTTCATAATTGTTTCTTCTCATAATTGTTTCTTCTCATAATTGTTGCTAGCTTAAGCAAAGACTCAAATCATATCATTTCTTCCCCCTCTTGGCATTATTGAAAAGACAAGAACAAAGACATAAAACGACTAGAATAACACACGTCAAGGCAAGAAATAGATATGCAAAATACGCAATATAAAACGATATATACCAAGCAAAATCAAGTGCAAATGTTAATTAAGAACTACAAACCACAAGAAATATTGTTAGTTGCCATTTGGGCCGAATAGGATAAAGTTTAACAAGCCAAAATGGGCCGAATTAGGAAAGTAGTTCAAGAAACAAACAAACAAGGATAATTAGATCAAGGCTTGATGGGTAGGCGAGTGTTGTTAGGGTGCAACATAACCGGGTCTGGTGCGGTACTCGAGAGTGGAGAGACGGTCAAGGCACGAGGACACATGGGTAGCTTGAGCAGTGAGGCAAACGTCAAAGTTTCGAACTTTCAAGGAAAGAGCCTCCGCCGCATCAAAGATAGTACGCATCCCCTCACGCATTTCCGTACCACTTTTAACCAAAGAACCGCCTTGGCTCACCAAGAATGTCATCCGATCCCTTTGCCTATGCATTTCTTGGCGACAATCGACAATGTTCGTCTCCAATTTTGCTAGGAAATCATCCATACCCGTCATCCACGCCCTCATCTCACTACTCACACCCGACCCACCGTGGTCACGGGTAGAGCTAGTGGATCCCAATGCCACGGTTTGAACAATCTTGTCCAAAACCGCATCAATCTTCTTGTCATGCGCATCAAAGCGCTCCATCACACTTCCCATAAACAAATCCAACCTAGACTCGATTCCCGAAAAATCATTCCCACCTGGCTGCAACCCGACTGAGCCCCCTTTGGTCAAAAACATCAACTCCGGTCCATAAGCATCCAACTTCATGAATTTTAAAAACGTGTCACACATGTCATCCTTAATGGTAACACCATAACTATTCACGTCAACGACCCCTTTCGACTCAAGTAGCCGTGACACCCACATCCCGTAGGGTAAATCAAGGGTCGAATAAGTCTTGTCCTCGGTCACCGAAAAGGCTGTTTGTGAAATACGAGAAAATACAAGAAAAGGTAGATTAACCCGGTTTCCCTCTAACCAATTCTTCACAACCAACATCTCATAGCATGCAAGCTTGTCCCGTCCTCCCCGACGCGGAATTACGGTGTTCCACAAAAAATTTAACAGAAATTTCAACTTTGGGGACACACTCCCCGCCAAGACACAACTCGACAAAGTAGCTCTAATATCAAAATATTTCTTTACTTCCAACTTGGCCGTGTCCGTCAGTTCATCCCATGACGTACTCGGATTGATTTTGATTCCATCATCAGGAACCGAAAACAGAGTACAAAAGTCCGTCACGGAGATCGAAACCGAACGACCATTGACAACGACATTCAACACCCCAGTAGTTAACGAAACAGAAGCGAAAAACTGGATTACCTCAATCGGACAGACTGGACCCGAAAATCGTGCCACGGTTTCCCATTCTTGAAAATTTAGAAAGTCGTTAAAGAATCCTAAAGCCGCATATTTGTCACACCAAACGTTTGGATAATGACGACCCCCATGTATTCCGTACTGAGCAACTCGGTTTACAAGCTTTCTTTCATCTTTCGTGAGACGGAGTTTATCAAGCCCGGAAGATGTTTCTTAAGGCGAAAAATCACAGAATGTGACCCGTGTAGTCATCTCGGGAACCGTGTCGACAGTTTCGGTAGTAGCTTCTTCTTGAACTCTAGCTTTGCCCTTATTTAACCTTCTTCTTTTTGTACCCTCAAGACCCGTACCGGACTCGGTTTGGTTCATGGTAGGTGATTTTTGTGTGGGAGTAGGAGAGGTATTTGTGGGCATGCTAGGCTTAGGAGTTTTGAGGTTTGAGTTTTTGGAGATTTTTGATTGTGTGGAAGCCATGGATGAAGGTTGAAGGTTTTGGGTAATTTTTATTGTTGTTGTTTGGGTGCCGTGAGGAAAGGGAAAGGGAGAGAAAGAGGTAAAAAAATTTTGATGAAGTGTTGGTGTGGTGAAAGTGATGGGTAATTATGAATTGTAAAAATTGGGAAGAGTACTTTTGTACTTTGCACATGGGTGTGCCGGCTTAGATACACCTATTTCCTTTTTTTTTTGTTTTTTTTTTTGAATTTAGGTAGGAAAAGGAATCTTAGGTAATTAATTTTGGGGATATGGTAAGGATAGGATTTGGTAAATAAAAAGATATGGTAAGGTGATTTATGGTTGGGAATTTCGGCTAGCATAGGATACATGGGTAGAATTTTGGTTCAATTTGGAAAGTGAATAAGATAGGTTTTTGGCAAATATGTGGTTCATAATTCAATTTCCATAAAACACTTAATATGCAAGATACTCACGTAAAATATATAATATTAAACACAAATATACTAGCAATGAAATATGCGGACACAGTCATACAATCTCGTCTTATTCTAGCCAGTCACGCAGGTTCACAAAATAAATATGACGAATTTAATTGATACTGATTAAACCAATTTCCAACCGCAAAATCTCAAAACGTCTTCTCGCTAACGCCTTTGTTAAAATGTCAGCCCATTGATTTTCAGTACTACAAAATTCGAGTTTAATGTTGCACTTTTCTACATGGTCACGTAAAAAATGATTTCTAATGTCTATATGCTTAGTACGAGAATGCTGAGCTGGGTTCTTAGAAATAATAATAACACTCGTATTATCACAGAAAACAGGCATACAACCAACATTAACACCGTAATCACATAGTTGTTGCTTTAACCATAGTAGTTGGGAACATACCAGTCCTACAGCAATATATTCGGCTTCTGCAGTAGATAATGCAACCGAATTTTGCTTCTTTGAGCCCCAAGTAATTATGCAAGGTCCAACAAACGTAGCAAATCCAGAGGTACTTTTTCTATCTAAGGAACATCCTGCATAATCTGCATCTGAATATCCTACTAGATCGAAATTACACTCAAGTGGATACCACAAATATAAATTAGATGTGCCAATTAAGTATCTCAAGATACGTTTAACTGCAATCATACGTGACTCTTTAGGACATGATTGAAATCTAGCACAGACACATACGCTGAACATAATGTCAGGTCTACTTGCAGTTTAATATAATAGAGAACCAATCATACCTCGATATGTAGTCTCATCTACGGACTTACCATTTTCGTCCAAGGTCAACTTTTTATCAGTTACCATAGGTGTGTCCATTGGATGAGCGTTCTCCATATCAAATTTTCTGATTAGCTCCTTGACATATTTTTGTTGGTGAATCTTTATTCCTTCCTTAGTTTGTTGAATTTGCAATCCTAGGAAGAATTTCAATTCTCCCATCATACTCATTTCAAATTCTGAGGTCATAAGATCTGAAAAATACTTGCACAATTTATTGTTAGTAGAACCAAAAATAATATTGTCTACATAAATTTGCGCAACAAGTAAATCAGAACCCTCGGATTTTAAAAATAGGGTTTTGTCGACAGATCCTCTTTAAAAATTGTTTTGTAATAAAAATTTGGATAATCTGTCGTACCAAGCCATAGGCGCTTGTTTCAACCCGTATAAGGCTTTATCGAGTTTAAAAACATGGTTTTGAAACTTGCTATTTAAAAATCCGGGAGGTTGTTCAACAAAAACCTCTTCTTCCAAATAACCGTTAAGAAATGCAGTCTTAACGTCCATTTGGAACAATTTCATTCCTTTGTGAGCTGCGAAGGCGATGAGCAAGCGAATAGCTTCAAGTCTTGCTACTGGAGCGAAAGTCTCGTCATAATCAATCCCTTCTTGTTGATTATAACCTTGAACGACCAATCGAGCCTTGTTACGAACTATAACTCCTGAATCATCCAATTTACTTATGAATACCCATCGAGTACCAATAACAGTTCGATTAGAAGGTCGTGGCACGAGGTGCCAAACCTTATTACGTTCAAACTGTTGAAGCTCCTCTTGCATTGCTACAATCCAGTCGGATTCTTCAAGTGCTTCTTTTATGTTGGTGGGCTCTATGGTAGACAAAAATGAATAGAATGAACAAAAGTTATTCAAAGTTCGTCTAGTTTGAACTCCCTTATTCAAACTTCCTAGGATAGAATCCATAGAATGAGAACTCTTATATTTCCATTTCTTAGAGTTCCTAGTCTCATCATCATCTGATGAACTATCACTTTCCTCAAATGATTCAGAATCAAGATTAGTTCCCCCTGAGTTGGACTCTGGGGTTATAGCTCAAGTTGGTACAACTTCAGTTACACCATCTTGGTCCTGATTCAAAGTTATAGCATCATCAGCTATAACTTCAGTTTCCTTTTCCTTGTTTTGAGAAGAGACATTCGTATCATCAACAATTATCTCAGTTCTCTGTTCAAGGTCATTTGCGAATTTATCAAGTTCATCATTGATTCCTTCAATAACTTCTTCATTATTATCTGGCTCGTCTTCCCTTGAAAGGCGAAAGTCTGAATCATTCATGTCTTCTTCTTCATTCTGTTCAACTTGCTCAGGCACATTATCGTCATCAAATACAACATGAACACTTTCTTCTATGCACAAAGTTCTTAAGTTCTTTTGTTAAGAACTTTAAAAGCTTTACTATGATCAGAATAACCAACAAACACAGCTTCGTCACTTCGTGGATCAAATTTGCTCAAATTACTTTTCCATTATTATGGACAAAACATTTACTCCCGAAGCAACAAAGGTGAGCTATATTGGGTTTTCTCCCTCTTAAAAGTTCATAGGGAGTCTTTTTTAGAATAGGTCTAATCATAGCTCTATTGTGCACATAGCATGCAGTACTAATGGCTTCTGTCCAAAAGCTCTTAGGAAGGTGCACTAAAATAAATTCCAAAGAGGCCAAAAATGGCTGGTTAGCAGCCTGTTTTTGCAAGAGCAAATGGTGAGCTCAAATTACAAGATTCCATGGACAAACAACATCATATGGTCCCCCTTTTGGGTGTTCTAAAACAAGTCAAGGAAAGTGAGCAACAAGGACAAGCTTTTGGCAGCCAAGACAAGGACATGGCAGTCCCTTGTCTCAGCCCCACAAACCGTGACAATGATGGGCCAACCTTGGCAAGACAAGGACACGGCCATGACAAGGACATGGCACGAGCCAAGCAAGCCAAGACACGGACATGACAAGGCCATGACAGCCCTAGGAGGACCAAGACGAGCAGCATCATGACAAGGACATGGCTGTCCATTTGTCTCGGTCAAGACAAGAGCATAGCAGCTCCACTTGTCTCGGTCAAGACAAGGACATGCCCATCACATGCCAGCCACATTTTGTCCAAGCCAAGACAAGTCCAAAGACAAGGACATGGCTAGTCATGACAAGGACATGGCTAGTCATGACAAGGACGAGGGCCCCTGCCATGGGCAGAACTTGTTGGTCCGGTTTCAACAGTCCCTTGGACTGTTTAGACTAGCTTTTATGATGTCCTTTTGTTTGTAATGCGTTATCATATTGTCCTCTTGCTCCTTTTGATTGTAACCATTAGATGTAGCTTTTTAGATGAATGGATAGGATGTAATGTGAGCCTCTATATAAGGAACTCACCACCCCTTTTAATAATCAGATTATGAAATGATTTTTTAGAAGGTTTTCAAACCCTTAGTTTTTGCTTGTGTGCTTAGACACCCTTTCCTCTTTGCTATGTGCTGGAGAACCTCCAAGGGCTTCGAGCCATTGGAGCGGGGTTGAGTCCTATGCTTATGTGCTTGGGCGAAACTACCTCGAGACTTAGACCTGCTGTGTGATCTAGTCTAAGTCATATCCATCTACCTTCCTTTGTATTAAACCCAAAAAATAAGCCCTCCAAAACAGCCCCTCAAATGAGAAGAACAACTACTCGTGTCGAGTTTAATTTGTTGTTGTTTCGTTGAGTCTTGGTTGCACTTGGTTGTGCAAAGCGGTTTCCGGGACCGTCCTATCCCTAGCCCGGGTTTAGGTGTCATTTAGGTTAGTTTTAGAGTCACTTGAGCCATGCTCGAGTGGTGGCTGTTCGGGCGTCTTTCTTGGCACGAAATCAGGCCCATTTGGATCTCGTTTCAGTGCAGAAGGCCACTACACAAAAGCATAGTGTGGGCCATGTCCTCTAATGTTCTATTCATACGTTCCACGACACCATTTTGTTGTGGGGTTCGTGGTGCAGAAAAGTTATGTCCTACACCATTCTCCCTACAATATTCTATAAAAGCTTGATTATCAAATTCGGTGCCATGATCCGTACGAATGGAAACTAACTTTTTATCATACTTGTTTTGGGCGAGCTTCATTAGTACCACAAACTCATCGAAGGTTTCATCTTTAGTAAATAGAAAGATAGGCCATACATACCTTGAGTAGTCGTCGACTAGGACGAATACGTGTGTACCAACTCAAGTGGACGCTCTGTACTTACTACTCGTTTCGGTTTGAATGAAGATCTAACTTGTTTACAACGGGCACATGAGTCACACATCTTCTCTTGTTCGAATTTGATTGAGGGTAAACCCTCAACTAAATCCCACGATTTTAGCTTCTTTAAAATTGTTGGACTGATGTGTGCAAACCTCTTGTGCCACAAGCATGAATCATCCACAGTGACTTTCATGCACGTAAAGGAACTTGTAGTGACTTTGTTTAAATCAATCATATACACGTTCCGTTTACGTAGACCTTCTAAGATAACATTACGAGTACCTTCAATTATGATACCACAAACATTTGAATGAAAAACGACTTTGTTTCCTTTGTCACATAATTGAGAGATACTTAGCAAGCTATGCTTAAGGCCATCTACCAGATATACATTATTAATAGCATGTGAAGAAGATATACCAATCTTACCTACACCGATTATATTGCCCTTCTTGTTGTCTCCAAAGGTGACCTTGCCACCGTTGAAGGGCTCTAGTGAAAGAAAAAGATTCTTGTTTCCGGTCATGTGTCTCGAAAATCCACTGTCGAGATACCATAGATTATTTTCTTTCACTATTATCTCTTCGTCATCTTCTGAATCTGGTTCTGAATCTGAGTTGCCAACAAGACACGTCTCGGATTCGCTTTCATTGTCACTGTCTGAAATTAGGTCAAGACTGACGTTGCTTAGACACAAGTTGGCGACTTCTTCTTCCTGTGACTCGTCGTCTTCTGTGTCGAGATCTCCCCAGCAATACGCCATCATAACTTGCTTGAATTCCTTCTTGGTTTTGTCTCTTTGATTTTTATCTTTGATTTTCTTCCATGTGGGGCAATCCTTGATCATATGATCATCATCCCCACATTTGAAGCAACCACGACTTGAGTGAGACCCTTTTGACTCAATTGGCTTTTTATAAGATTTGTTAGTGTTATTGTTAAACGTTTTTCCTTGTGGTTTATTAAAGAATTTTTTCTTAAAACGTCTAGCAAATAACACTGTTTCATCTTCAAGATCCGAATCTTGTCTTTCACTAGATTCGGCTTGTAAAGCCACTTTCTTGCTATTACTATCATTTGCCTCATCTTCATCCAGAGTAATCTCGTGAGCCATTAGGGTTCCAAGTAGCTCTTGATAAGATAGGTCAGATAGGTCTTTACATTCCTCAATTACCGTCACCTTAGGTCTCCATCGTTTAGATAGACTTCTAAGGATCTTCCTGGCAATTTCCTCGGAGTCAAAAGTTTTTCCAAAATTTTTCAATTCATTAATGATACTAGAGAAGCGAGTGGACATGCTGTCAAGTGATTCATTGTGTTCCATAGAGAACAGTTCGTATTTTCGCATCAGTAAAGCAACGCGTTGCTTTTTGACAACAGTTGTCCCCTCATAGGCTAACTCTAGACCATCCCATATTTCCTTGGAAGTAGAACTAGATGAGAAACGATCAAATTCAGTATGGGTCATGCCGTTTTGCAACAGACTAATAGCCTTTGAATTTTCCTCAGCTTTCTTATAATCTGCCTCAACATAGTCATCTTCTTTCTTTTCGACACGAGTGCCATTAACAGATCCAAACATGATCTTATTAGGGCCATTCTAAATGATTAGCCAACACTCCCAATCGTTACCCTTTATGAAATGGGTCATCATATTTTTCCACAAACTGTAGTTCTTCCCATCGAATACGGGACACTTCAGATGTTTGGAATCCATTAAAATAAAATTAATTGCAACGGAAAATAAATAAAAATAAATGGATAAATGGATCAGAATCCTTGCTGTAAGGCAATCAAGAGCACGAGGCTCTGATACCAATTGTAGAGTCTATTGATCGAATACGAAAGAGGGGGGGGGGGGGGGGGAATTGAGTATTAAAACAGCCCCACTTTTTCGATTTATATGATATGTAATTAATTATTTGTCTTATGAATTAAAATCAACTAATTAATTAATCAAAGTAAGCGCCAAGTACGAAATAACGAAAATTAAAGAGATAAGAGAGCACACGATTTTTGAAGTGGTTCAGTTTCACACGTTGAAACCTACGTCCACTATTCTCGATTATAATTTTTAGTACCTTTCTACGGATTACAAAATTAAATCAACCCACTCGTTAATCAACAACACTATATTATAACTCAAGTTGAGTATCGTACATACTCTATCTATCTTACGCTAAAAGAAAGTACAATATAACTCACACAAATTCCCGTTAAAGAATTGTAAGCTTATAATGATGTACTATTATCCAATAACGTATTTCACTCAAGCGATTGATAATAATTGATGCACGACTCTTTTGAAAAACAAACTCTAAAATAATAAATATTTTGCTCAAAGGTTTGCTTTAAAACGATTTTGGAAAATCAACACAAGTAAATATGTAGCCGTGTGATTGTTGTGTATTTCGTGTTGTTTACAATTTTGATATGAAGGAGTATTTATACTAATATAAGTATAGTAGATCTAAAACCCTAGCTTAATATTAAAGAAAGATATTTATTTTATCATAAAATAATATTTGCTTATCTTTTAGAAAATATCTTTATCTCAAAATATTATTTGGTTTATCTTATAGAAATATATTTATCTTTATATCTCAAAATATTGTTGTAAAGATATAGTAGAATCCTAGATTAGGTAAACAAGGGAAACAACCTAAGGAGGCCGAAATCCTTAGCTCACGAAACCCTAGGAGGCACGCATCCCTTGGTTTACACGAAACCCTAGGTGGCTCAAACACTAGGTAGGCTAATTAGGTTAACAACAAATTGAGATAGTATATATTAGAAACCCTAGGTAGCATGACAACCCATAAGTTGTATTACTAACCAATAGAATCTCATAAATATATTCTCTAATAAAATTTTTAAAAAATATAAAAATACTCTTTCACTTTTGAAAACATTTCAAAACATTTTATTTCCAAAATCATGGATCAATATTTTATCATCCAAAGTCATAGGCTAAAGCTATAACTTTGAACATAAAATCTCTCGAATGGAATAGTTACCGAATGACGACCTATACTATCTAATCTTCACAAACATCTTCAGTATACGAATCATCTCTTCATCTTGATCACAAAGAACCTTCATCTTGAGTCTTGTGCTATTTGAGGTAGATCTTGCTTGAAGCGATTTTCATTAAAGTTATGCCTGGGTAGCTATAACTTTCATGTTCACTTTCAAAGTTATTCTTGAAGTTGTTATAACTTTGTCTCACAGACTTTGTCAAAGTTATACCTAACTTTGATCTTTCTTATCATAATTGTTGCTAGCTATAATAAGACTAAAGCACACAATTACACGCATATGATATATCGAGTAAAACATATATTATCATGTAAACACATGTCATTATCAAAACTATGAAATTGGTCCAACATGTTGATATTCAATTTCATATTTTATGTGTTCATATTTTTTTTTGTCGATTGTTCATGCTATTAATGTCGATTTTAATGTTCTAGTAATTTTGCGAAAAGTTAGGGTATGACATGATGAAATTGAGCAGTAATTTTAATTAACGCTTTGTTAATTTACGATTGATTAAAGAATTAATTTCCGACTTTATGTTTTTTAAATCATGTTATAATCTATTTTTTATATTGTTCGATTTCGGTTTTATGTATGTGTTCATAGTGTTTGACAAAAAATTGAAGTTATGATATTGTGAAATTCGTTATTGGATTTGTTTTCAGGAAACTCGGGGGTCTGCAATGACGATTAGTTAAGTTAATTTCTGTAAATATACTCGACACATAATGTAATATTGTTATGGTAATATTGTTACCGTAACAATAATACAGTAACATGTGAACTGAAACAGCTGAACTGAAACTGAAACATTGTAAAACATTTTAAATTTGATGTTGTGTGATTTAACCAAATTAAATTTGACGGTGGAACATTGTTATACGAAAGCCGATGGTTCTTCATTGATGATGAACATCATTTATGAGTTTATAACATCGTATATTGTTACAATATATATATTCATTGTGTGTGTCAAAAAACATTACGGTTATAACATTGTGAAACTCATATATGTACTTGTTTTCGTGAAAATTGGGGTTTTCGTGAAATTCATAGTTGTACTTGAAACATGTTACTGTAATAGCGTTACCGTAACAATATTACTTTATAATAAAGATGAACTTCACAGACTGTTACAACATTGTATATTTGATGTTGTGTGTTTTTTCAATTAAATTTGATTGCATAACATTGTATTAATCTCACAAATGACGTCACTATAATATTGTTACTGTATTATAGTTACTATATATTTATTACTAATAATGGACCACACCCTTCGCATATGTTTAGTTATTAATGGTTGAATGATTTGTTTTGAATGTCAGCCAATTTGAAGACGGAGGTTTGAGAAATCCACAAACACAGAAGAAAGGCGTGCAAATAGACTATATATATACAAAATAGAGCACGACACTGGATATTCAGTCATGAAGATAAGCATGAAGAAGCAGCGTTATTGAAGTAGAAATGCTAGTTGAGACTATTAACATTGTTGTTAGATTTTGATGTGTGATTATGATGTATACTTATTATAAACTTTTCACATTATTGTGATGTGTTGTTGGCAAACATTTTAGCATATCAGAAGCACCTGAATAGATCTGTATTCACTTGTCTTTTGTTAATTAATTAAATTAGAATTAGAGCTTTTAATATTGTTTCCATGTTACTTTAATGAATAAATGATGTTACGGTAACCATGTTACTGTAACATTGTTACTTTAATGAGTAAATGACGTTACAGTACCACCGTTACAATGGGTAAAAGAGAGGACTGCACAACATTCTCTAATAAACTAAACTAACAAAGTTGTGTGGACTACAAAATTGGTCATATTAGGTTATATGGCCATTTAAAAGGTTTACAATACGATTTAAAATAAAAAGGCTATATGGGATTTGAACTCATACCTATGTGCATGATTTGCACATCGCTCTCCCATTTGAGCTAATAGCCTTTTAATGAACTATTCGAACTTTTAAATGAAATGTCTAACAATAAAGGTCTTGTCCTCCTATTAATCCTGGAAAATGACTAGGGTTATTTGAAAAATTAAGAACCAAAATATTATAATAATTTTTAATGTATCTATTTATGATTTCTCAATGCTCAGAGAACAAAAATAATGCTATTACGCCACCGAGACAGTCACAACTGTACAGGAAATCAATGTCATCTAACGCCAACAAAATCTCCATGTGACAACCCTCGCGAATGCGGAAATAAAACATAACAAGCATGTGATTTACATAGCGGAAAATACGGTGTTTTTAAAACTTTTTACATGCTAAGATAAAAATAGGAGGAATGTCAAATAATTACAAACCAAAGTAGAAAGTACTACAAAGAGACGAAGTCTCTCAAAATGTTATCAAATATCAAATTTATTAGCAAACTAGCTAAACAACGTCTAGAGGTGATTCATCCAGGCCAACGCCCGCTAGCTCACACCCGAACCCAAAATACCACAAGCAAAAATCCATCCAATCAAGCAACCTGTTCATCCATGAAAAACATGAACGCCACAGTCAGTGGGGAGTAACTTCGGGTTCTCCCAGCTATATTACAATAAACATAGTTCAACAGAAATACGAAAGTAGAAGCATGCATATATAAATATACATGTGAAATACGAGAAGAATAAATAGGAAATTCAATATATAAAGATATCGGCACATCATGAAGTACAAAACCGTAACCATCATATTATAGATAGACTCGGGGAAAACACTCTTAGGCAACCATACACTCACTAGGGCTTGCATCTCACCGTTAGCGGCATAAGCTTGATAAGATTGAGACTCGACAAACAAACCATGCCAAGTCATCCAAAGATCACAATTAATCAATCATATAATCATCCATTCAAACGTACAATACGTTGACAACATCTCTCACGGTAAATGACACGCACTAGCACCGTGTACATGGCAAGTATGATTAAAATCGCATCCACGGGATAAACATTTCCCTGAACGCATACACAATTCAAACATTTCGTATATGTAGACTACTTTCCTTCTGGTAGAATGACGATCATAATACGGTCCTAGTCTAAACCTGGCCAGACTCTCGGAATCACATTTTCCGATTCGACATGCGATAAACATTTTGCATCCAAGACTCGGTCAATCATAGACGCCGAGTACCCCAAATTCGGTCAACCTTCACGAAAGAGGCGGAAAAGAGCACAAGCATCATACCAAGTGGTACGCTACATGCAATGACACCACCTCGCAAGTATACATCATTTGACGGCCGGGTCGATCAACGATAAGAGTTCGCCTCCCAACAACGTCGTCATATGCCTACTAACACGTGCAATTAAGCAGTAAGGCTACACTCCTCGTTCCGACATTCCAGCCTTACGAACGAAGAGGTAGCCGGGGGAATGAGAGTACAAAGCACATACCAATAGTGCTCAAACCATAACATGTGTAAAACCGACTCAAAGTGGGACATATCAAAAACCGTCACAAAACATGTGATACAAGCGAATGGAATATCATATATTCCAAACATTAATATTTAAAGTCAGTACGTAAATTTATACGATAAACGAACCATCGGAAATATTATAAACGAAAACATAAGAAATAAATACAAAGGAGTTGGCAGCGGGTGCCAGCCGGTCAAGGGGACCGGCTACCCGGCTGGCACCAATGGTAACAATTGAAAACCAACCAAAATACAGTGTGTCCCAGCCGGTCAAAGGGACCGGCTGCCGACTACCCGGCTGGGACCAATATCACTTGAGAAAAATGAAGACATATGGGATGTGTCTCAGCCTAACGGCTGAACGGTTGCCGGTCGGCCGGCTGGGGCATATTATGCACGAAAATCACCAAGTTCACTAAGGCTCATCATACAACAACATCATCTAACATCACAAATCATCAATTATCATTATCAATTATCAACTAACAACAACTATCATCAACTACATAATTTCCTATGATTACTAATCCTATTCTAAATACGATTACTAACATAGAAAACACATTAAAACACGTAATGATATCGAGTAACCCTTCACCGTTACCTTTTTGCGTCTTCAATCCTCGTCGAGGTCCTCTTCTATCAAGTAGTAGTCTTTGTCGAGATCTTGGAGGTCACCACCTACAATTAGACAACAAAAGATGAATATAATTCACCTTTGAGAAAGACGGATAAATTGAAAAGCGAGAAAGACGGTAATTTTATTACCAATTAAGATAGAGGACGATGAGAGGGAAACATTAAGACGGAATTTAGCGAATTTGAGCGAGTAATGAAGGAGTAGTGACGATATCAAGCTTGATCAAGTATGGAGGTTAGGGTTTTGGGTGGTTACTTAGTGAGGAAGAAGGAGAAAGGAGAATGAGGGAGTTAGGGTTTGAGGGAGAGTATAAGGAGTATGTGGAAAAATATGGGAAAAGTCCAAAAGCGTCTTAAGACGTAACTTACTCGGATTTTCGAGTAAAGTCTGAAAACAAACTCGGAAAATCTAAATTAGACACGGGAAATTTAATTCTAGACTAAAACTAAATTTCGCTGAAAAGTATCCGTATAATATTTTTAATATAAAAATAGGGTACATTTGCGGGTGTTACAATCACCCCACCTTTTAAAAAGTTTCGCCCTCGAAACTTGAGCGAAAGAAGATACCTTAATCGAATAGGCTTGGATATTTAATACGCATAGAAGCTTCCGTTTCCCACGTCTCTTCTTCAACATTGGCACATCTCCACAAGATTTTCTCTAAAGGCACCACTTTACTTCTCAACTTCTTATCCTTGCGATCTAGAATGCGCATAGAAGCTCGAGCATTTCCGCTTGAAAGACATGTCTTTGATCACTAATGTACTTCCTCAATTGAGAAACATGGAATACATCATAAACTTTAGCCAAATTCGGGGGAAAGTCCAACTTGTAAGCAACGACACCAATCCTTTTCACAATATCAAAGGATCAAATGTATTTCGGGCTCAATTTACCCTTTACACCAAACCGTTTAACACCTTTCATCGGAGATACTTTCAAGAATACTTTATCTCCAACTTCAAATTCCAACGGCCTTCTTCAGACATCGGCATAAGATTTTTGTCGGTCTTGAGCGGATTTCATTCTATCACGAATGACTTTCACATGATCAATGGTTTCAACAAGAACATCGGGACCTAAGTCACGAACATCACTCAATTGATCCCAACAAATAGGATTTCGACATTTTCTTCCATAGAGAGCTTCATAAGGAGCCATCTTGATCGAGGCATGATAACTATTGCTATAAGAAAACTCCACCAATGGTAGACTCTTTTCCCAACTAGATTGGAAGTCGAGTGCACAAGCCCTAAGCAAGTCTTCTAAAGTCTGAATAGTCCTTTCGGTCTGACCATCAGTAGCGGCATGAAACGCGGTACTCATCAACAATTTACTACCCATGGCTTCTTGTGAGGCCTTCCTAAATCTCGAAAAAAACCTCGGATCTCGGTCGGATATGATCTCCTTAGGAACACCATGGTATCTAACGATCTCATCAACATAGGCTTTCGCAAGTCGATCTAAACTCCAAGTCTCTTTGATCGGAATGAATCTAGCACTCTTGGTCAAACGATCAACAATAACCCCAACGACATCTTTACTTCCAACGGTCCTTGGCAAAGCCATAACAAAATCCATAGAAATAGATTCCCACTTCCATAGTGGAATATCCAAAGGTTGTAGCAATCCACCGGGCCTCTTGTGTTTGATTTTCAATTATTGGCAAGTAAGACATCTTCCAACATAAGACACAACATTGCCTTTTAGATTCGGCCACCAAAATTGTAGCTTCAAGTCTTTATACATCTTATCACCTCCGGGGTGGATAGAATAAGGGGAAAGGTGAGCTTCATCAAGAACTCGCTTTCTCAAGTCAAGAGCATTAGGCACAAACAAACGGTCATGGAGTCGAATAACACCTTTTTCATCAATCTTGAAGTCTTTAGCTTTTCCTTCTAGAAGTTTGGCTCGAATAGACTTGTAAGTAGGATCATTGACTTGACTTTCGCGGATCTCACGGAGAAAAATAGGTTCGGCAGTCATAGCACCAACATAATCAAATCCACGTTCCACGAATTCCAACTTTATCTTTCGAAACTCGGCACAAAGATCATCGGGTAATACCCACATAAAATTCAATGCATGAGAATATTTCCTACTAAGAGCATCGGCAACAACATTTGCCTTCCCTTCATGGTATAACAACTCAAAATCATAACCATTCACCGATTCCAACCATCTTCTTTGTCTCATATTCAACTCCTTTTGTGTAAATATGTACTTCAAACTTTTGTGATCGGTGAATATACGGCAATGAACACCAATAAGGTAGTGTCTCCATACTTTCAAAGCATGAACAACATCGGCTAATTCCAAATCATGAGTAGGGTAGTTCACTTCATGAACTCTCAACTGTCTCGACGCATAAGCAACCACTTTCCTACTTTGCATAAGTACACAACTCAAACCCATCTTGGAAGCATCACAATAGACATCAAATTCTACACCATCTTCAGGTAAAGTCAACACCGGAGCGGTAGTCAACCTCTTCTTTAACTCTTGAAAAGCGGCTTCAAAAGCTTCATTTAATAGGAACTTGATTTCTTTCTTCAATAATTGAGTCATCGGTTTAGCAAGCTTTGAGAAATCTTTGACAAATCTACGGTAATAACCAGCTAAACCAAGAAAACTTTGAACTTCTCTAACATCAGTTGGACTCTTCCAATCAACCACAGCTTCAATCTTAGAAGGATCTACCATTACACCTTCTTTAAAAATTACATGCCTAAGAAAGGACACTTTAGGTAACCAAAATTCACACTTGGAGAATTTGGCAAACCACTTTTGACGACGAATGACACCCAAAATAGTCCTTAGATGAATAGCATGCTCTTCTTCGGTCTTGGAGAAAATAAGGATGTCGTTAATGAACACCACAACACACTTGTCAAGATACTCACTAAATGTGCGGTTCATTTGATCCATAAAAATAGCGGGAGCATTTGTCAAACCAAAAGGCATCACCTTGAACTCAACGTGACCATATATTGTACTAAAAGCGGTCTTCAGTATATCGGCATCACGAACGGGAATTTGGTGATAACCCGATCTCAAATCAATCTTGGAAAAAGTAGAAGCACCCTTTAGTTGATCAAACAAATCTTCAATTCTTGGTAAAGGATACCTATTCTTGATTGTAATTTGGTTCAACTCACGGTAATCAATACAAAGCCTCATAGAACCATTTTTTTTCTTCACAAAGAGAACGGGAGCACCCCAAGGCGAGGCACTTGGTCGAATGAAACCTTTCTCAAACATATCATCAAGTTGCTTTCTTAACTCTTTCAATTCGGTTGGAGCCATACGGTAAGGAGCTTTGGCTATGGGTCCAGAACCAGGTACAAGATCAATAGAAAACTCAACTTCACGCTCGGGAGGGATCCTGGGCAAGTCTTCAGGGAATACATCAACAAAATCACGAACTATAGGCACATCTTCAATATTCGGTAATGAGGTAGTTGTAGAAGTCAGAATACACAAGTATTCTTGGTGACCCTTTCTTACCATACTCACTAACTTCATTGCGGAAATCAAAGACACACCCATTCGGGAATGAGATCCCTTATACGTTATTCTAACTCCTAAAGGACTCTTTAAATAAATCTTTTGATCTCTACACTCAAATATAGCATGGTATAACGCTAACCAATCAATACCTAGAATTACTTTGAACTCTCCTAGAGGAAACTTAAGGAGATTAGCGGGAAAGATAGTACCCGCAATAGAAATAGGAACATTTGGGTAAAGAGTAGAACATTAGATAATTTCTTCGGATGGTAAGGATATGGGAGTATCCTCACTAGAAGTAGGCTCGATTGATAATTTATTAGCATAAGTTGAAGACACAAAGGACATAGAAGCACCGGTATCAAATAGAATAAGACACGGTTGCTCTAAGATTGAGAACATACCCGTAATTATCTCCGGATGAGCATCGGCTTCGGCTCGGCTTAGAACAAAGATAGAACCCTTGGGGCAATCATCTTAACGGTGACCACTCTTTTGGCAAAAGAAGCAAACATAAGGTCGGTTGAAACAAGCTACACCGGGGTGGTGTGGTTGTCTACAACGGTTACATAGGCGACCTTGAGCTTGAGGGGGAGCATAAGGCCTATGAGCCACGTTAGAAGTAGCTCGAGGAATGAAAGGAGCGGGAGCTCTTGTACTTGCAGTTGGAGGAGGATTGAATCTCCTCTTGTTGGCATAAGAATTTGAAGACGAAGGAGTAAACGGCCTCTTCCCATAGAAATTCGGCCTAGGAGTGAAGGAAGGAGAGGGATTCTTCATCATTGCTTCATCTTTGATAGCCCTCATGGAAGTCTCTGCCCATAGTGTATCATCATACAATTCTCCAAAGGAGGTAGAATTTCTCCTCACTTTGTTTTGGAGTAAAGCACTAAGCTTGTTGCAGTAGTAGAAAGCTCGGTCTTCATCATCCTTGATGAGCCTCGGTGCGAAATGAGCAAGCTTGTTGATATGAGTAGTGAAGTCTTGAGCCGTCAAGTCACCTTGCTTGAAATCAATGAATTCCTTTAGCCTTTGTTGCTTGAGATCCTTAGGATAAAATCGGCCTTCAACTAGAGCTTTGAAACAAGGCCAATTGAAATCGGCTTTAAGTGTAGCGGTGGCACTAGCAATCGCCCACCAATTATCGACTTCCCTTACAAGGAAATGCTTAGCAATCCTCACCTTGTCCTCTTCACGGACTTGGTATAAGTCGAATTGCTTTTCCATCTCCCGAAACCACTCTGAAAGCTCGGTAGGGTCCAGTTCTCTACCATATGGCACGATCTTGCTTCCAGCAATTTGGCTAGCCACCCAAGCATAGCCTCCTTGATGATTGTCTTCTCTACGAGGAGGGACTTGCTCGGCGTGAGCATTAGCCGCGTCTTGTTGATTCTTCAACACTTGCGTAAGAGCTTCTAGCATAACGTTCTCTACTAGTCGAGGTTTAACCATCTTCATAAGAAACAAAAACAAAACAAGTTAATCCTAACACTTAGCATAAACAAATAGACTACCAAGTAAAGTCCTTAACTTCTACCCATCTCTCATTTATTATTTCAAGGTCAAGTAGTTTAAGTTTAGGGTTCACATGTGTGCGTACGATAAGCCCATAAGGTGTCATCGAGCTTATTACTCCAATCGTTCTAGATCTTGAGACTACTTTTTGAAGAATTGTTTCTAGCTCTATGTTCGAGACTTCTACTTGACCGCTGGTCTGAGGGTGGTAGGCTAAACCTCGTCTGTGATACACACCATACTTGGCAAGAAGAGTGTCTAACTGTTTTTCTCCGAAATGAGTTCCTCGATCACTTATCACGGCTCTGGGTACACCAAAACGCGGAAAGATGATCTTTTTAAATAGTCGAATCATAGCTCTAGCATCATTGGTGGGGATGGCAATTGCTTCTACCAACTTTGAAACATAGTCGACATCGACTAAGATGTAACGATTTCCATTTGAAGAAGGGAATGGTCCTTGATAGTCAATACTCCAGACATCGAATATTTCGACTTCTAATATGCCGTTTTGAGGCATTTCATGTCTTTTGGATATTTGACCCATTCGCTGACAAGCATCACAAGCCATAACAAAGTCTTTTAAATCTTTAAACATCGAGGGCCAGAAAAACCCGGATTGTAAGACTTTGGCTACGGTCTTGGACGGACCATGATGACCACCATAAGCAGATGAGTGGCATCCTTCTAAAACTCCTTTTACTTCCCACTGGGAGATCCAACGTCGATACAGACCATCTGAACATTGCTTGAAAAGATAGGGGTCATCCCAAACAAAGGATTTTGCATCATGCAAAAATCTCTTTCTTTGGTCATAAGAAAGGTCGGAGGGTAGCTGGCGACTGACAAGGAAATTGGCAATATCAGCATACCAAGGAGAAGAGTCCGCAATTGCCATTAATGAATCATCAGCGAACGAATCATTAATTGGCGTTGGTAATCCTATTTCAGTTACTCTTATCCTTGAGAGATGGTCAGCGACTACATTCTCTGCTCCTTTCTTATCCCGGATCTCTAAATCAAACTCTTGAAGGAGTAAGATCCATCGGATAAGCCTTGGTTTTGCATCTTTCTTTGAAAGCAGATATTACAAGGCAGCATGGTCAGTGTAAACAATAACTTTTGATCCTATTAGGTACGAGCGAAATTTGTCTAAGGCATAGACAATGGCGAGAAGTTCTTTCTCAGTGGTGGCATAGTTGATTTGGGCAGGATCTAGGGTTTTACTAGCATAGTAAATCACATGAAGAAACTTTTCCTCTCTTTGCCCTAAAACAACTCCTACGGCATAATCACTCGCATCACACATTAGTTCAAAGGGAAGATTCCAATCAGGTGACTGGATTATAGGTGCGGTGATCAAAGCACGTTTGATTTTGTTGAATGCCTCAAGGCATTCCTTTGTGAAATTGAAAGGTGCATCCTTGAAAAGGAGCTCAGTCAGGGGCTTGGCTATCTTTGAAAAATCTTTTATAAATCGTCGGTCGAAACCGGCGTGGCCAAGGAAACTCCTGATTCCTTTTACATTTGCAGGGGGTGGCAGCTGTTCAATAACTTGGATCTTAGCTCGATCCACTTCTATACCTCTTTCTGAAATGATGTGTCCTAAAACTACACCTTCGTTCACCATGAAGTGACATTTTTCCCAGTTGAGAACAAGGTCGACTTCTTCACAGCGTTTTAGAACTCTGGATAGATTTGTCAAACAATTATCAAAGGAAATGCTATAGACGCTAAAGTCGTCCATAAATACTTCCATGATAGATTCAACAAAATCTGAGAAGATGCTAGTCATGCAACGCTGGAAAGTGGCAGGTGCATTATGCAGTGATATTATAGGGGTGTGTATGTATTTGGACTCTTGACTCTTAACTAGCACAGGATATGGATGTTACTCAACTCCCACAACTCAACACAGGGAATCAAACAACAAACTAGACTAGTTAAGACTCCTTACCACAGCCTAGCACAGGTAAGTAGACTTGAACTAAACAACAAGCAAACACCCCACAGTCTAAGCACAGGGATATATAACTTGCCACAGACTTAGATCAACAACCACAGCCTAGCACAGGAAGTTATCTGGCCTGACTTTCAACCAAGACAATGCATAAGTTGGAAAGATTTTAGAAATGAGAACAATGCTCAAGTTTTTTTCATTCAATAACAACTGCCTTGTACAAAAGAGCATGGGTCCTTATATAGGCCTCAATGCTTGATCTAATACAACCCTAGAGGATCATCTAAGGGCCACGATTAGTTGCTGAAAGATAACAAAATACTGGCTACAAATACAGACTGACAATACAAAAGAAAACAGACAAAATGCAGACATTTGATAGTGACATGCTCCAGGTTGTGTTTGTTGCTTGGTGTTGGCTTGAAGCTTGTGGACGAGGCTCATCAATGCTCCTTGACCTTCTTCTGCAGTAGTTCTAATAGTAGGGAAGACAAGGAAAGACTTTTGGAGATAGTCTTTCAGTTTTTAGCTAGAAATGGAAAGACTGCTTTATGCTTTATGCTTTAGGTAGGCTGTTTTGATTTGGATTTTTAGGGTAGTTGTGTTGGGTTTTGGAACTGGTTCCCTAGACCTAGGTGGGTAAGGTTTTAGCTGGGCTTGGTGGTAGCTGGTGGTTCAAAGTGTGGTGGTAGTTATGCCTTCCCCAAGTGACTGTTGTAGGCTGTTTTTGTGATTTTGTGGTTGGGTGTTGGTGGGCTTGTCTTTGGCTTGCTTGGCTCGTGTCTTGGCTCGTGTCTTGGCTCATGTCTTGGCCAACATTGCTCAGCTTGCAGCTTCCCCTTTTGTTACCCATCCCTTGCCCCCAGATTGACCCCTGAATACCCATGTAGACCTCACCTTGGTTGCCAATGCTTACCCCTTGACCCCCCTTGGTCTGCCCCTTGTCCCTGGTGTTGAATTCTGTCCTGCCCTGTGCCCCAGCTCCTGCTGCATCCTCCCCTGGTTGAATAGGGCTTGTCCTCAAGCCTGTAGCCTCCTCATCCCCAGAATCCCCATAGTATGGACTGAGATCCCCTACATTGAAAGTGCCATGAACCCCATAGTCTCCTGGTAGATCAACCTTATATGCATTAGGACCAACACTTTCTATGATTTCAAATGGACCATCAGCTCTAGGCATGAGTTTGTTCTTCCTCGTAGCTGGGAACCTCTCCTTCCTCAAGTGGAGCCACACTAAATCCCCTGGCACAAACTTCTTCTTGGACCTAGGAACCTTGGACTATTTCTTGTACCTCTCATTTGCCCTTTCTATTTGCTTTCTGACTGACTCATGAAGCTTCACCATCTGCTCAACCCTCCTCTTTGCATCAAAGTTCACCTCCTCCCTTGGTATGTTAGCTAATTCCAGTGGCATAAGAGGATTAATCCCATAGACAACCTCAAATGGGCTGTGACCTGTTGCAGATGAGGGTGCCCTGTTGAAAGCAAACTCAGCATGAGCTAGCTTCAAGTCCCAATCCTTTAAAGACTTGCTTACCAGACACCTCAAGATCCTCCCTAGAGTCTTGTTTGTGACCTCAGTTTGGCCATCAGTCTGAGGGTGGTGAGAAGTACTGAACAAAAGCCTGGTCTTCAAGAGCCTCCATAGTGTCTTCCAGAAGTAACTCATGAACTTAACATCCCTGTCTGAGACTATTGACTTAGGAACCCCATGTAGCCTCACAATCTCCTTCAAGTATAGCGCAGCAACACTTGCAGCATCCTCAGTCTTCTTGCAAGCCACAAAGTGAGCCATCTTGCTAAACCTGTCAACAACAACCATTACAGAATCCTTACCTCTTTGTGTTCTGGGTAGTGCAACAATAAAGTCCATGCTCACATCCTCCCAGGGTTTGTTTGGCACTGGTAGTGGAGTGTAAGGTCCAGTCTGGAAAGAGCTCTTGGCTTGTTGACATGTGGAGCACCTCCTGAGGACAACCTGAACATCCCCTATCATCCTGGGCCAGTAGAATTGATCCTGCAGTATTTCAAGTGTCTTTTGAACCCCAAAGTGTCCCCCTAGTCCTCCTGAGTGTACTTCCCTGATGAGTAGATCCCTGTAATAACCCCTTGGGATGCATAGCTTGTTTCCTTGGAACAAGAACCCCTCCTGCAGCATGTACTTCCCCCCTTGAGTCCTTCCTCCTCCAGTTTGTGTGATCCATTCCTCAGCAAAATCAGGGTCCTCCTTGTACAATTCTTTCAGAAATTCAAACCCCAACACCCTTTGCTCCATGCCTGCTAACAAAGAATGCCTCCTTGACAGTGCATCTGCCACAACATTCTGTTTCCCCTCCTTATACTTACTAGAGAATGTAAAGGATTGTAGAAACTCCACCCCCTTGGCATGCCTGTGATTCAGCTTGTGTTGGCCACTGATATATTTCAATGCCTCATGATCTGAGTGCAGAACAAAAGGCTTTGGCTTCAAGTAGTGCCCCCAATGCATGACGGCTCTGATGATGGCATAGAATTCCTTATCATAAGTGGAGTACTTGAGCTTGGCACCATTCAGTTTCTCACTGAAATAAGCAACTGGCTTTTGCCCTTGTATCAACACTGCCCCAATGCAAACCTCACTAGCATCACATTCCACCTCAAACAGCTGATCAAAGTCAGGTAGTTTAAGGATTGGAGTCTCACACATCAACCTCTTGATCCTCTCAAAGGATTGTTGGGCCTCCTCAGTCCACTGAAACTCCCCTTTCTTCAAGCACTCAGTGATGGGTGCTACAACTGAACTGAAGTTCTTGATGGACCTCCTATAGAATGAAGCCAACCCATGGAACCCCCTTACCTCAGTGATGGTTTTAGGTGTAGGCCATGTTTGAATGGCTGCAACCTTCTCCTGATCAACTGAGATTCCTCTTCCTGACACAATGTACCCTAGAAATGCACCCTCCTCAACCATGAAGGTACACTTCTCTAGCTTCCCATACAGCTTCTGCTCCTTTAAGATCCCAAAGATTGTTTCAAGGTGCCTGAGATGTTCCCCTCTGCTGCTACTATACACTAGGATGTCATCAAAGTAAACCACAACAAATCTGCCCAAACAAGGTCTCAACACTTCTGTCATAAGTCTCATGAAGGTGCTTGGTGCATTGGATAGTCCAAATGGCATGACAAGCCATTCATACAGACCATGTTTTGTCTTGAATGCAGTCTTCCATTCATCCCCCTCTCTGAGCCTCACCTGATGGTAACCCTGCCTTAGATCAATCTTGGAAAAGAACTGAGCTCCACTTAGCTCATCAAGCATGTCATCTAGCCTGGGAATGGGGAACCTATACTTGACTGTAATGTTGTTGATTGCTCTGCTGTCAGTGCACATCCTCCAGGTGCCATCCTTCTTAGGCACTAGTAGAGCAGGTACAGCACAAGGGCTTAGGGACTCCCTCACAAACCCTTTGCTCATAAGCTCCTCAATCTGCTTCTGCAACTCCTTGGTGGCAGTTGGGTCACTTCTGTAGGCTGGCCTATTTGGCAGCACAGAACCTGGGACCAAATCAATATGGTGCTCAATTCCTCTTAGGGGTGGTAGTCCATCTGGTAATTCTCTTGGAAAGACCTCCTTGTATCTCAAGATCAAAGACTCAACCTCTGCTGGTAACTTGGAACCTTCCCCCTTCTGTAACTTCCTTAGATAGCAAGATGATTACAGGTTGTTCTTGCCTCATTTCCTTGATCATAGTTGCCTCTGATAAAAACAACACCCAATTGACCTCCTCTGGCACATTGGGACTCCCATAATTCCTCTGGTTGGGTGGTAGAGGTGTTAAGGTTACCTTCTTTCCCCCATGCCTGAAGCTATAGGTGTTATCCCTCCCCTGATGAGTGGTGTTCCTATCAAACTCCCAAGGCCTCCCTAGTAGTAGGTGACAGGCATCCATTGGTACTACATCACACAACACTTCATCTTGGTATACCTTCTCAATAGAAAATGGGACCAGGCATTGCCTATCAACCCTCACCTCATCCCCCTTGTTAAGCCACCTCAGTTTGTAGGGGTGTGGATGCTCTTGAGTAATCAGACTTAGCTTGTTCACTAGGGTGATGGAAGCCACATTGGTACAACTTCCCCCATCAATGATCAAGTTGCAGACCCTCTCTTGAATGGTGCATCTGCTCCTGAATATCAAGGACCTCTGGTCATCCTCCAATGGAGTATGTTGAGAGTGCATGACCCTCCATAGGACCAAGTTATGGCCTGTGTCAGGGTGAGCCATGACCAAGTCCTGCATTGGTTCCTCCTCAGCTGTCACTACCTCTAGCACCATGCTGTCATCAACCTCATACTCAACTAATCCCTCCTTCTCCCCCTCTTCTACCTCCATAAGTGTCATGGTTCTCTTAGAAGGACAATCCTTCCTAAAGTGACCATAACCTTGGCACTGGAAACATCTGATTTTGTTCTCAGTTGGGGTGGGGTTGGGTTTAGAGCTCACAACTCCCTTTCCTTTGTCTGTGGTTGATTGGCTGGTTGTCTTAGGGGTCTCTCCCATCCTAATACCACTGTAAGGTTTGTATGCAGGTCTAGTAACAGGCTTAGGTAGAGCTGGTTTGGTTTTCCCCATTTTTTCAACCCTCAAAGCCAGGTTGACAACATCATCATAGGACCACAAAGGTTGCATCCTTACTCTAGCAGCAATGCTCCTATCTAGACCCTCTAAGAATCTGGCACTCCTTTGCTCAGGTTTCTCATTGACCTCACACTGGAGAGTCAATTGCTCAAAGTCCCTTAGGTATGCTTCTACAGACCTCTCTTCTTGTTTCAGTTTGGATAGTTTAATGACCAGATCTTGGGTGTAGTCTTTAGTGACAAATTTGTTTAGCATCTTCTTTTTCAGTTTTGACCAAGACCTAAGAGGTTCCTTACCCTCCTTAATCCTTTGGTGCTTTAAGTTATCAAACCATAGGGATGCATATCCTTTCAATCTTAGCACAACAACTTTAAAAGACTTAATATCAGAGTAACTCTTGTATTCAAACACTTTCTCAACATCCCTAATCCATTCTAATAGATCATCAGGGTTTAAACTACCAGAGAATTCAGGAATTTCTACCTTGAGATGCTTGTCAGTGTGCTCTGGAATTTCCTCATAGGTTCTGTTGCTTTCTCCTGAGTCTGACCCTTCTTCCTCCTGCAGGGGCTGCCCTCTTCCCATGCCCATGTGGCCACGACCTCTGCCTCTGCCTCTAGGGGGTGGTCTTCCCCTCAGTGGATGTGTACTGTTCTCCATGACAGTGTTCAAGGCAGCCAGCACTACATTGACAGTGCCTGCTAGCTGATCCACCTTGCCTTCAATACCTGCAAGCCTCTCTTCACTCATTGGGTTATTTTTTGTGTTTTTGTTGTAGTTAGGATAACAATGGCCTCACAACCAAAGCTCTGATGCCAGAATTGCAGTGATATTATAGGGGTGTGTATGTATTTGGACTCTTGACTCTTAACTAGCACATGGATATGGATGTTATTCAACTCCCACAGCTCAACACAGGGAATCAAACAACAAACTAGACTAGTTAAGACTCCTTACCACAGCCTAGCACAGGTAAGTAGACTTGAACTAAACAACAAGCAAACACCCCACAGTCTAAGCACAGGGATATCTAACTTGCCACAGACTTAGATCAACAACCACAGCCTAGCACAGGAAGTTATCTGGCCTGACTTTCAACCAAGGCAATGCATAAGTTGGAAAGATTTTAGAAATGAGAACAATGCTCAAGTTTTTTTCATTCAATAACAACTGCCTTGTACAAAAGAGCATGGGTCCTTATATAGGCCTCAATGCTTGATCTAATACAACCCTAGAGGATCATCTAAGGGCCACGATTAGTTGCTGAAAGATAACAAAATACTGGCTACAAATACAGACTGACAATTACAAAAGAAAACAGACAAAATGCAGACATTTGAGAGTGACATGCTCCAGGTTGTGTTTGTTGCTTGGTGTTGGCTTGAAGCTTGTGGACGAGGCTCATCAATGCTCCTTGACCTTCTTCTGCAGTAGTTCTAATAGTAGGGAAGACAAGGAAAAACTTTTGGAGATAGTCTTTCAGTTTTTAGCTAGAAATGGAAAGACTGCTTTATGCTTTATGCTTTAGGTAGGCTGTTTTGATTTGGATTTTTAGGGTAGTTGTGTTGTGTTTTGGGACTGGTTCCCTAGGACTTTTTTGGACCTAGGTGGGTAAGGTTTTAGCTGGGCTTGGTGGTAGCTGGTGGTTCATAGTGTGGTGGTAGTTATGCTTTCCCCAAGGGACTGTTTTAGGCTGTTTTTGTGATTTTGTGGTTGGGTGTTGGTGGGCTTGTCTTTGGCTTGCTTGGCTTGTGTCTTGGCTCGTGTCTTGGCCAACATTGCTCAGCTTGCAGCTTCCCCTTTTGTTACCCATCCCTTGCCCCCAGATTGACCCCTGAATACCCATGTAGACCTCACCTTGGTTGCCAATGCTTACCCCTTGACCCCCCTTGGTCTGCCCCTTGTCCCTGGTGTTGAATTCTGTCCTGCCCTGTGCCCCAGCTCCTGCTGCACATTACACAAGCCAAATGGCATTCTGCGATAGTTGAAAGTACCATAGGGGCAGGTGAAGGTGGTTTTCTCTTGGTCCTCACGGTGGATAGGGATTTGGAAAAATCCTGAGTAACCATCTAGATAGCAGAAATATTTGTGGCAAGCTAACCTCTCTAGCATTTGGTCAATGAAGGGTAGAGGATAGTGATATTTTCTAGTTGATTGATTCAACTTTCTGTAGTCAATACACATACGCCATCCCGTCACAATCCTTGTGGGGATGAGCTCATTCTTCTCATTTTTGACTACTGTTGTTCCTCCTTTCTTGGGAACAACTTGAACATGGCTAACCTATTTAGAGTCCGAGATTGCATAGATTATGCCAGCATCTAGCAATTTCTGATACGATCATGGATGGCATGGATGAACTAATTGTCAATGTGGACAGTCCTATGGACCGTTCAAAAGTTGTTCCACGAGTTCAGTTAGGGAATTGGTTTGGTGAGTCCATAACACGAAGCCTATGCGTGATCAATGGAGCCATTTAACAGTCTAATTGACTGTTTACACAAGGATGCAACGGTTGAATGGACTGAGTCATAGCTGTCATTTACACCTTGTTTTATTATCATTTTAAGTCTTATTATTGCTGCATTTGTGTCTAATAATATGGCTGTTAGAGGGTCATAAATAGTAGTTAATTGGAGGCATTAAGCTAGTGTTTACTACTTAGTTTGTGGCTGCATAGAATTCGAAATATAGAGCAGTTGAAGACTGCTAAAAGAGCTGTTGTAAGGCTGTCAAATAAGATAAGTTTTAGCCTAATTAAGAGCCTCTTTAAGAGCCTTAATTGGGTAGTTTATTGCTTGGTTTGACCAGCCATTATAGGTTTGTAATGAGGGCTATTTAAGGCCAAGATTGCTGGAGGTTTTCACTCATTCAATCAATAAGGAATACAATATTTTCCCTAACTTTGCTGCTGCAAAAACACTTTGTTATTATTCAACGAGTTTGAGTAACAACTTGATCGTTCTCAATAGGTCTTGGGTTTCGATCTCCATTGTTGAGTTATAGGTCTAACTCGCCAAATATCAGTACTTAGTTCGCTATTTGTTTGCCTCAAATATCACGGTTGAGACTGGGTTGCACCTAGTGCATTCGGGTCTCGTTGTGTGTTTGTTGTTTCAAAGACTTCTGCTACCAACTCGTATCATTAGTGGTATCAGAGCTTCGGCTCTTGAACCATCTGTTGAAGATGAGTTTTGACGATCCAAATTTCTTGGAGAGTGTGCGTGAGGCACTACGCAACGTCCAAGACAGGGGAAACCGAATGCAGGCCAGGCGTGAGTTAGTACGTCTTGGTGATGAATTCAAATTGAATGAACTACCTGACTTCGTAGGAGGAACAGATCCGGAAGCCTACTTGGAATGGGAACGCAAGATGGATCGAATGTTTGATTTCAAGGACCTTGACGATGAGAAACGATGCAAGTACGCCATACTGAAATTGAGTAAGGGTGCTTCTCTTTGGTTCGAGGGAGTGAAGGCTCTACGTGCTCGTTTGGGCAAGGCCAAGATCTCTTCTTGGGATGTTCTGAAACGTAAACTAAGGAAAAGGTATGTACCACCCACGCACAAACTTGCTACTTATCGTAGAATTGCTGAATTGATACAAGGGAAACTTAGTGTTAATGATTATATTGAGGAATTTGAAAATTTGGCTTTTGCAACGGGAGTATGTGACCAAGCCAAGACACGAGCCATGACACGAGCTCAAGACAAGACACAAACTCAAGACAAGACTCAACATCAAAACAACAACCTACATTCAGACAACACCATGACCAGCTATGACAATGTTCTATTCAGTCCAAGCCACAACCACTTCAAGCCTGCTAAGACAACACCACCACAACCAGAACAAAGCCTAGCCATCCACTTCCCAAGACTAGGCCACAACAAAGCTCAGCAAACAGCCCAACAAACCCAACACAACAAAAACAGCCCCCAGCCAAAAACAGCCTATCACTGCCTTTCTAAACAAGGTCCATGGGGCCCCACACAATCAAACAAGCCTAACCAACCCTCAAACCTATGTCTTGGGAAGGTCCTCGACAACTTTCCCCAGGACTTCCCTCCCCAGAAACAAACACACAAAGAGTTAGCTTAGGGACAACTTCAGACTGTCCAGATTTCAGCCTTTTTGCAGTAGTTAACAGGTCACTATCAAACTTTCCTTTTATGATCAAACAAACTCGAGGGCCTTTTAGAAGGACCTTTGGCATCCATCCCACTTCAGTTGAGCTCAAGAATCAAGCTCAGAAGTCCACCCCTCCACCAGTTTCAACCCCAACAACCAATTAAGGCAGATTGTCCTATTAGAACTACTTTTCTACTTTATTGCTTTATGTTGAACAATGTAGCTATTATTTCTGTTTCTTTTGCAAGCCAATTGTGGGCCTAGGATGTATTGAATGAATAGGATGTAATCTCCTTGCCTATATAAGGCCTTTTCCTAATGAATGAAAGACAGATTTGAAGTAAAACATAAAACTGAAACCTTGTTTCTGTTGCAATCTCTTGGCTGTGTGCTTGAGACAACTTCCTTTGCTTTGTGCTTGGAAGTGAGCTTGGGTCCTTAGCTGTGAGCTGGGATCAAAGTTCAACCCTCAATCATTGGCTTTGTGCTTTGGTTAAGGTCCTATCCTTGTTCTTTAACAATCAATTCAAACAGAAACAGAGTACTTGCAAGTGTCTTAATCTTAGCTCAATTTGTCATTGTTTAGTTGTCTTTTCTGAATAGTTTCAGTGCAAATTGGTTATCAGAGCTTTGTTTTGTGAGTTCATCTACCTAACTACATTAAAAACACAAAATACAACCATGAGTGAAGAGAGAATCACAGGTATTGAAAACACAGTTCAAGATCTTGTCAGAACTGTAATGGAGGTCGCTAGATCTGTCAATGAACTCCTTGAGGGCCAACAGAACAATGATACAAGGGGAGGCAGAGGTCGAGGAAGAGGAGCACCTTTCCCACAAGGTGGAGTAAGGAGGAGACAACCTGGAGATCAGTTTGAAATGTCAGATTCAGATGGCTCAGATCACAATCTTCTCAGACACCAAGACAAAGATATCAAGGTAGAGATTCCTGACTTTCTAGGTAGCTTGAACCCTGATGATTTCTTAGATTGGCTAAGGTCTGTATAAAGAGTCTTTGAGTTTAAAGGATACACTGATAGAAAGGCTTTTAAGGTTGCTATCATGAAACTAAAAGGCTATGCCTCACTTTGGTATGAAAACATGAAAACCTTGAGGGTTAGAGAAGGGGAAGAACCTGTAAAGTCATGGCTCAAACTGAAAAAGAAAATGAGAGCTAAGTTTGTCTCTAGGGACTACACTCAAGACATGTTCATTAAGCTTACTCACCTAAAGCAAGACCAAAGACCTTTAGAGTCCTACCCAAGAGACTTTGAACAACTCACTTTGCAATGTGAGGTTGTTGAGAAATCTGAACAAAAGATAGCAAGGTTCTTAGAGGGGTTGGATGAAAGGATAGCTAGCAAAGTCAGGTTACAAAACATATACTCCTTTGAGGAAGCTGTCAACCTGTCTTTAAGGGTAGAAAAATTGGGAAAAGGAAAGGCCAGTGTGTCTAAGACACCTTCCAGAACCCCCACCTTCAAACCTTTTGTAGGAGTTAAGATAGGAGAACCTGTGGTTCCTGTTAAGACTCCTTTCAACCTTGATAAAGGCAAGGCTGTTGAGGCAGGCCAAAGGAAGACTACCCCTCTCAAAAAGTGCTTTCAATGTCAAGGGTATGGACATTTTGCTAGAGAATGTCCATCTAAAAGGGCGCTGAGTACCCTAGAAGTAATCCATTGGGGAGATGATGAAGTGTTGGTCTGTGATGAAGAGATGGAAGAGCCTGAGGTAGAGGCTAGTGAGGAGTTGATAGAGCCTGATGCAGGGTTAAGTTTGGTAACATGGAGGGTAATGCATACTCAACCACAACCTTTGGAAGAGGACCAAAGACACCAGATCTTTAGGACCAGATGTACCATCACGGGTAGAGTATGTAACCTCATTATTGATGGGGGAAGCTGCACTAATGTGGCCTCCAAAACACTGATAGACAAGCTAGCTCTACCCACCAAAGACCACCCCCTACCTTACAAACTCAGATGGCTAAACAAAGGGGCTGAAATCAAGGTGGATAACCAATGTGTTATACCTTTCTCAATTGGTAAAGGGTATGTGGATGAGAGTCTTTGTGATGTTCTACCTATGGATGCATGTCACCTTCTGCTTGGGAGACCATGGGAGTTTGATAGGGATGCCATACACCATGGGAGAGACAACACTTACACCTTCAAGTATGGGAAGAAGAAGATCACCCTAGCACCTTTACCACCTGCTTTAAAGATCAACCCAAACCCCATGAGTGAGGCTTCCAAAGAAGTCATGTTGATAAGTGAATCAGAAATAGCACAAGAGCTAAGTGAGCTACAACCTGTATACATATTGCTAGTCAAGGAGACTGGGATGAGTATCATTGATATCCCTGAAGAGGTCAAATCTATCCTAGAAAGTTATGGTGATGTCTTCCCTACTGAGCTTCCTAGTGGACTGCCACCACTTAGAGGGATAGAGCACCACATTGACCTAGTGCCTGGAGCTATCTTACCCAACAAGCCAGCCTACAGGAGTGACCCTAAGGCTACACAAGAGCTCCAACTTCAAGTAGGTGAACTACTTCAACAGCGGATATGACTCAGAGAGTCCCCTCAGTCCTTGGGCTGTAACCACGCCTTTGCTTGTGCCAAAAAGGAGGTGGACTTGGCGATGTTATTGATAAGATGAATGCAATCAAACAACATTACCACATCAAGTATTGGTTTCCCCAGACAGACTTAATGATAATTCTGGATGAGCATGAAGTGGGGCTCTCAGTGTCACTACAAGTTGACTTAAGGCAGGGCTACCACCAAGTGAGGATAAGAGCAGGGGATGAATGGAAGACAGCTTTCAATACTAAACATGGGCTCTATGAATGGCTGGTGATGCCTTTTGGGTTGTCTAATGCCCCTAGCACCTTCATGAGGTTGATGACAGAGGTCCTAAGGCCTTACTTAGGCACGTGTGTAGTGGTTTACTTTGATGATATTCTTATTTACAGTTCAACTAAGGGAGAACATTTGCAACATCTGAAGTTGTTGTTTGAGGTCCTAAGAGAAAACAAGTTGTATGGCAAGCTAGAGAAGTGCACCTTCATGCAGCCTGAGGTTTACTTCCTTGGGTTCATCATCTCTAAGAAAGGGGTAGCAGTTGATCCTGAGAAAGTGCAAGCAATCAAGGAATGGCCCATTCCCCAAACTGTTACTGATGTAAGAAGTTTCCATGGGTTGGCATCTTTCTATAGGAGGTTCATACAAGGGTTTAGTTCAATCATGGCCCCTATTACTGAGTGCATGAAGAAGGGAGAGTTCAAGTGGAATGAGAAGGCTGAAAGGTCCTTCAATCTGATCAAAGAGCTATTGTGCAAGTCTCCAATATTGGTTCTACCAGACTTTAACAAACTCTTTGAGGTAGAGTGTGATGCCAGTGGTCTTGGCATAGGAGCTGTGCTTACTCAAGAAAAGAAACCTGTGGCATACTTTAGTGAGAAGCTAAATGGGGCCAAGCTTAACTATTCCACATATGACAAGGAATTCTATGCCATTGTGAGGGCATTGAATCATTGGGGACACTACTTGAAGCCTAAGCCTTTTGTGCTTCATTCTGATCATGAGGCTCTCAAATACATCAATGGACAACACAAACTCAACCCCAGGCATGCCAAATGGGTAGAGTTCTTGCAATCCTTCTCATTCTCCAGCAAGTACATAGAAGGTAAGAACAATGTTGTAGCTGATGCATTGTCTAGAAGGTCTGTAATGTTGACCTTCATGGAGCAAAGGGTGTTGGGGTTTGAATTTATGAAAGAGCTCTATCAAGAGGACCCAGACTTCAAGCATGAATGGGAGGTACACCAAGAAGGGCAAGTCAAGAAAGGGAGCAAGTACACAGCTCAAGAAGGATACTTATTCTATGGAAACAAACTGTGTGTGCCTAAGGGACCTTATAGGGGACTACTGGTCAAAGAGGTTCACTCCAATGGCCTTGCTGGTCACTTTGGGGTACAGAAGACCTATGACATCTTACAAGATCAGTTCTATTGGCCTAAGATGCTCAGTGATGTGCAAGATGCCCTCAAGAGATGCAGATCTTGTCAACTAGCCAAGGCACACTTTCAAGCAGGCCCTTACACACCACTTCCAGTACCCAACAAGCCATGGGAAGACCTCAGTATGGACTTTATTGTAGCCTTACCTAGAACTCAAAGGGGAAAGGATTCAATCATGGTGGTTGTAGATAGATTCAGCAAGATGGCACATTTCATTGCTTGTAAGAAGACTGAGGATGCATTGGGGGTAGCTGAACTATACTTTAGGGAGGTTGTCAAGTTACATGGGGTCCCTAGAAGCATTGTCTCAGATAGAGACACAAAGTTCATGAGCCATTTCTGGAGAACCTTGTGGAAGCTATTGAAGACCAGGTTATTGTTTAGTACTTCTCACCATCCCCAAACTGATGGGCAGACAGAAGTCACTAACAGAACACTAGGGAAGATCTTAAGGAGCATTGTTTCTAAGTCATTAAAAGATTGGGACCTCAAGCTAGCACAAGCTGAATTTGCCTTCAACAGAGCTCCCTCCAGCAGCACAGGTAAAAGTCCTTTTGAAACAGTTTATGGCACTAATCCTCTCATGCCTACAGACCTAGCACCAGTCAAAGGAAACAAGGCAAGCTATGATGCAAAGAAAAGAGTTGAGCAAATGATACAGATTCATGAGCAAGTCAAGAAGCAGATTGAAAGGTCCAATGAGTTGTACAAAGCTAGGTCCAAGGGGCCTAAGAAAGCAAGGGAATTCAAGGCAGGGGATCTTGTATGGTTGCATTTAAGAAAAGAGAGATTTCCAGACAAGAGGAGAAACAAGCTCATGCCAAGAGCTGATGGACCATTTGAGATATTGGAGAAGATAGGCACCAATGCTTACAAGGTGGATCTACCAGGAAGCTATGGTGTACATGGTACTTTCAATGTTGGAGACCTGAGTCCTTACCATGGTGAATCAGATGATGAAGGTGAGGAAGATTTGAGGGCAAATCCTTTTCAAGAAAAGGAGGTTGCAACGGGAGTATGTGACCAAGCCAAGACACGAGCCATGACACGAGCTCAAGACAAGACACAAACTCAAGACAAGACTCAACATCAAAACAACAACCTACATTCAGACAACACCATGACCAGCTATGACAATGTTCTATTCAGTCCAAGCCACAACCACTTCAAGCCTGCTAAGACAACACCACCACAACCAGAACAAAGCCTAGCCATCCACTTCCCAAGACTAGGCCACAACAAAGCTCAGCCAACAGCCCAACAAACCCAACACAACAAAAACAGCCCCCAGCCAAAAACAGCCTATCACAGCCTTTCTAAACAAGGTCCATGGGGCCCCACACAATCAAACAAGCCTAACCAACCCTCAAACCTATGTCTTGGGAAGGTCCTCTACAACTTTCCCCAGGACTTCCCTCCCCAGAAACAAACACACAAAGAGTTAGCTTAGGGACAACTTCAGACTGTCCAGATTTCAGCCTTTTTGCAGTAGTTAACATGTCACTATCAAACTTTCCTTTTATGATCAAACAAACTCGAGGGCCTTTTAGAAGGACCTTTGGCATCCATCCCACTTCAGTTGAGCTCAAGAATCAAGCTCAGAAGTCCACCCCTCCACCAGTTTCAACCCCAACAAACCAATTAAGGCAGATTGTCCTATTAGAACTACTTTTCTACTTTATTGCTTTATGCTGAACAATGTAGCTGTTATTTCTGTTTCTTTTGCAAACCCATTGTGGCCCTAGGATGTAATGAACGAATAGGATGTAATGTCCTTGCCTATATAAGGCCTTTTCCTTATGAATGAAAGACAGATTTGAAGTAAAATATAAAACTGAAACCTTGTTTCTGTTGCATCTCTTGGCTGTGTGCTTGAGACAACTTCCTTTGCTGTGTGCTTGGAAGTGAGCTTGGGTCCTTAGCTGTGTGCTGGGATCAAGGTTCAACCCTCAACCATTGGCTTTGTGCTTTGGTTAAGGTCCTATCCTTGTTCTTTAACAATCAATTCAAACAGAAACAGAGTACTTGCAAGTGTCTTAATCTTAGCTCAATTTGTCATTGTTTAGTTGTCTTTTCTGAATAGTTTCAGTGCAGCTTTGATGGGGGAATTGGAGGAGAACGAGGAACAAAAGATGTCTCGATTTTTGCGAGGTCTGAATAGAACCATAGCCCATACCGTAGAATTGCACCCCTATGCTGATTTTGATACTTTATGTGGTTTATGCTTGAAAATTGAGGCCCAAGGAAAGTCAAAATACAACACAACATATGGGGAGGGTAGTAAAACAGGAACATGGAGGAATGAGGGAGGATTGAAGGGGGGATCTAGTAGCCACACCAATGAATTGAAACCCAAAAACATAGCTGCTCCTACTCCTAATCCAATTGCTAAGATAACCAACACAAAAGAAACGAGTCTTTCCAAAGTTCGATGTTTCAAATGTCAAGGATTTGGACATTATCAAAATGCGTGTCCAAATAAACGAGTCATAACCTTGAGGGAGGCTGTTGAGTTGCGTGATGAGTTGTGGGTGGAGGAAGAACAGTTGGGTGATGTGTTTAATTTAGATGGGTATAAGGAAGAGGAGGATGATGGTAATGTCGAAAACTATGAGGCTCCCATCTATGATTGTGCCTTGGTTCTTCGTACATTACAAGTACAAGCAGCCCCTATTGAGTCGGAGCAACGAGATCAAATCTTTCACACTAAATGTCAAGTGAAGGACAAATGGTGTAGTTTGATCATCGATGGTGGTAGTTGTACTAATGCCGCTTCTAATGAGATGGTAACAAAGTTGGGGTTGGTCACTTCGGCCCATCCTAAACCTTATGCATTACATTGGCTCGATGATGGCAACAAGGTGAAGGTAACAAAACAGGTTCGTGTGGGATTAACCATGGGTTCTTATAGTGATGAGATCTTATGTGATGTTGTTCCAATGGATGCTTGTCATATCCTTTTGGGGCGTCCATGGCAATTTGATCGTGATGTGTTGCATCATGGTAGGCGAAATGAGTATGAGTTGAGTGACAAGGGGAAGAAAATCATGCTCAAACCTATGGCACCACAACAGGTTCGATCAATGAGTACTAAGAAGGGTAAGCAATCAAACCTCACTATGTTTGCTAGTGAGCGAGAAATTGAAAGAGCTATTGACGAGGGTGAACGAGTCTATCTAATGGTGGCTAATGAGGCACACGGTGATGGTGTGTTTAATGGGCAGGTTGAAGGGTTACTAAAGGAGTTCGAGGATGTTTTCCCCGAGGACCTACCTCCTGGATTACCACCTATTCGTGGGATTGAGCACCAAATCGATCTCATTCCCGGGGCTTCTCTTCCTAACAAGGCAGCCTATCGTTGTAATCCAGAGGAAACAAAGGAGTTGCAAAGACAAATTGAAGAGTTGATGGAGAGAGGCTATGTTCGTGAAAGTCTAAGTCCTTGTGCCGTCCCTACATTGCTTGTGCCAAAGAAAGATGGAACTTGGCGTATGTGTATCGATAGTAGGGCTGTGAACAACATAACAATCAAGTATCGTTTTCCAATTCCAAGGCTTGATGATATGTTGGATGAGTTACATGGTTCGGTAGTCTTTTCAAAAATTGATTTGAGGAGTGGTTATCATCAAATCAGAATGAGAGAAGGGGACGAATGGAAGACCGCTTTCAAGACCAAGCATGGCTTATATGAATGGACCGTCATGCCATTTGGTCTCACTAATGCTCCAAGTACTTTCATGAGGCTTATGAATGAGGTACTCAAGGCATTCTTGGGCAGATTTGTGGTTGTCTATCTTGACGATATATTGATTTATAGTCGTAGTTTGGAGGAACATTTTGAACATCTTCGAAGTGTGTTTGAAACACTAAGAAGGCAGCAACTATATGGTAAGAAGGAGAAGTGTTCGTTCTTGGTTGATAGTGTGGTTTTTCTTGGCTATGTGGTGTCTAAAGAAGGGGTTTCGGTTGATCAATCAAAAATCGAAGCTATCAAGTCTTGGCCATCTCCTAAAACAGTAAGTGAGGTTCGATCTTTCCAAGGTCTTGCTTCGTTTTATAGGAGGTTTATTCGTGACTTTAGTACCATCACTAGTCCTATAACCGAGTGTTTGAAGAAGGGAGCATTTGTTTGGAATGAGGCTGCTCAACGTGGCTTTGAAGCGATCAAAAGGAAGTTGTGTGAGGCACCCGTCTTGGCACTTCCAGATTTTACACAACCCTTTGAAGTCGAGTGTGATGCAAGCGGAGTTGGTATAGGTGCTGTCCTTGTGCAAGGTAAGCGACCTATTGCTTATTTTTCAGAAAAGTTGAGTGGTGCTAGGCTCAACTACTCTACTTATGATAAGGAGTTCTATGCCATTGTGAGAGCTCTTAATCATTGGAGTCACTATCTTCGTCCAAGTCACTTTGTATTACATTCGGATCATGAATCCTTAAAGTACATCAATGGGCAACTGAAACTAAATCCGAGGCATGCTAAATGGGTGGAGTTCTTACAATCATTCCACTTTTCTTCAAAATACAAGGATGGTAAGAGTAATGTGGTGGCTGATGCGCTTTCTCGTCGGCACTCTTTGCTATCCGTGCTTGATGTTCGTTTGCTTGGGTTCGAAACATTGAAGGACTATTATGAGAATGATGTTGATTTTGGGGAGTTGTTCCTTGGTTGCAAATCTGGTGTAATGGGTGAGTTTGTTTTGCAAGATGGTTTTCTTTTTAAAGGGAATCGATTATGTGTTCCTAAGCATCCAGTTCGTGAGTTGTTGATTAGGGAAGCTCATGGAGGTGGACTTGCTGGTCATTTCGGTGTTGCTAAGACTTTAGAAGTATTGAAGGAGCATTTCCATTGGCCTCGTATGCAAGGGGATGTGCAATGTGTGATTCGCAAATGTGTTACTTGTCATGTATCAAAGAGCACATTTAAGCCCGGAGAGTACACTCCGTTACCTGTTCCTAATCGTCCATGGGAAGATGTATCTATGGATTTTATTGTTGCTTTGCCTCGTACTCAAAGGGGTAAGGATGCAATCATGGTGGTCGTGGATCGATTCTCTAAAATGGCTCATTTTGTGGCTTGCCACAAAACAGATGATGCAAGTAATGTGGCTGATTTGTATTTTCGAGAAATACTACGTCTTCATGGGGTTCCAAAGACAATTGTTTCAGATCGTGATTCAAAATTTTTGAGCTATTTCTGGAATACTTTATGGAGGAAGGTCGGCACTAAACTCTTGTTTAGCACATCTCACCATCCTCAAACCGATGGGCAAACGGAGGTAACTAATCGAACCCTTGGTACCTTATTGCGTGGTCTTGTGAGTAAGACACAAAAGGATTGGGATATAAAGCTTGCCCATGCTGAATTCGCTTACAATCGTTCTCCAACCTATGCTACTGCTCATTCTCCATTTGAAGTTGTGTATGGTGTGAATCCGTTCTTGCCTTTAGATCTTATTCCATTGCCTAAGGATGAATTGGTTCACAAAGATGCGGAGTCTAAGCTGAAATCGATGGTGAAGTTGCACGAACAAGTTCGAGCTAGAATAGAGTCTATCAATGAGACTTATAAGCGTAAGTCTAACAAGAATAGGAAGCCACGAGTGTTCGATGTTGGGGATCTAGTTTGGGTCCATTTGAGGAAGGAACGGTTTCCGAGCAAGCGAAAGAACAAGTTAATGCCACGAGCTGAAGGTCCTTACAAGGTTGTTTCGAGAGTCAATGACAATGCTTACAAGGTCGAACTTCCAGGTGACTATGGTGTCCATGCTACGTTTAATGTGGGTGATCTATCTCCTTACTTAGATGATGACGGGATTTCAGAATTGAGGACAATTCCTTTCAAAGGAGGAGAGGATGATACGATCATGGATGGCATGGATGAACTAATTGTCAATGTGGACAGTCCTATGGACCGTTCAAAAGTTGTTCCACGAGTTCAGTTAGGGAATTGGTTTGGTGAGTCCATAACACGAAGCCTATGCGTGATCAATGGAGCCATTTAACAGTCTAATTGACTGTTTACACAAGGATGCAACGGTTGAATGGACTGAGTCATAGCTGTCATTTACACCTTGTTTTATTATCATTTTAAGTCTTATTATTGCTGCATTTGTGTCTAATAATATGGCTGTTAGAGGGTCATAAATAGTAGTTAATTGGAGTCATTAAGCTAGTGTTTACTACTTAGTTTGTGGCTGCATAGAATTCGAAATATAGAGCAGTTGAAGGCTGCTAAAAGAGCTGTTGTAAGGCTGTCAAATAAGGTAAGTTTTAGCCTAATTAAGAGCCTCTTTAAGAGCCTTAATTGGGTAGTTTATTGCTTGGTTTGACCAGCCATTATAGGTTTGTAATGAGGGCTATTTAAGGCCAAGATTGCTGGAGGTTTTCACTCATTCAATCAATAAGAAATACAATATTTTCCCTAACTTTGCTGCTGCAAAAACACTTTGTTATTATTCAACGAGTTTGAGTAACAACTTGATCGTTCTCAATAGGTCTTGGGTTTCGATCTCCATTGTCGAGTTATAGGTCTAACTCGCCAAATATCAGTACTTAGTTCGCTATTTGTTTGCCTCAAATATCACGGTTGAGACTGGGTTGCACCTAGTGCATTCGGGTCTCGTTGTGTGTTTGTTGTTTCAAAGACTTCCGCTACCAACTCGTATCAATTTCATAACTTCAGTTTTAACTACTTCCTGCATGTTGGGATTAAGATGGCGTTGACCTTGAACACAAGGTTTTTGGCCTTCTTCTAAATTGATTCTATGCATGCAGAAGTCTGGGCTTATGCCTGTTAAATCTTCAAGTTTGTAACCTATTGCCTTTCTATGCTTTTTCAAGACAGTCAATAATGAGGTTAACTGATTTTCATCTAGGAGAGCACTTACTATGACTGGGCAGTATTCAGATTCATCTAAAAAAGCATATTTTAGATTCGAGGGAAGAGGTTTTAGTTCAGGTTTATGTACTTTTGCCTTGGCAGGAGTATCATTTAAGCTTATGAACTCTTTAACTTCTTCAGACGGTATCTCTTCTCCGGTCAGGTCCTTTTCCAGCTCACTGATCTCGAAATTGTCATTCTCAGAGATACCCTCCAGTAACAAGATTGCTTCTAAAGGATCCTCGATTATTGATGGATACAGAGATTCATCAATAATTGAGTCGACAATATCAATGAAACAACAAGGCTCTTCTAGCATGGGGCTTTTCATTGCATTGTTCAAGTTATAGGTGACTTTGTCATCACCTACTTCTAGTGTCAATTTTCCATTCTTAACATCAATTACGGCTCCGGCAGTGTGTAAAAATGGCCTTCCTAAAATAATAGGGATTTGAGAATCTTCAGCCATATCTAGCACGATGAAATCGACGGGAATGAAAAACCTTCCTACTTTGACAGGCACATCTTCTAAAACTCTCATAGGTTGTTTTAAAGAACGGCCTCCTATTTGCAGAGTGATACTGGTGCATTTGAGAATTCCCATATTCAACTTTTCACATATGGAATAGGGCATGACGCTTACACTGGCACCTAGATCGCATAGAGCTTTATCGATTGTGTAGGTGCCTATAGTGCAAGGTATAGAGAAACTACCAGGATCCTTTAACTTAGGAGGGGACTTGTTTTGCAACAAAGCACTGCACTCAGCTGTGAATGCTATGATTTCAACATCATCTAAAGTCCTCTTCTTAGTTAAGATATCCGCATGAATTTTGTGTAAGAAGGGATTTGAGTAATCAATTCAGTGACGGGAACCGTTACTTGGAGGTTTTTGACTATTTCCATTAATTTGCTAAACTGGGTTTCCTTATGATTTCTCCTCAAGCGTTGGGGAAATGGAACTTGGATTTTGATGGGTTCCTTCAAAGGTTCATCCTTCTTTTCTTTGTTTTCCGCTTCCTTAGCGGTGGATGGTTGAGAATCTTTTTGGCTCTCTACTGGTGTTGGCTCAACTATTGTTTCCATATGTTGCTGAGGTTCCTTATAAGTGGTACCACTCCTAAGGGTGATAGCATTAGCGGTGTCCCTCAATTGGTCACCATTAGGTGGGAGTTGGCCTTGTATCCTTTGGGCATTAGAGGCAGCCAATTGGGTCATTTGAGTTTCAAGCATCTTGATGGCAGCGCTTTGAGCTTGATCACTCTTTTGAAGTTGAGCAAACATTGAATCTTGTTTATGAACAACTTGGAGAAGCATGGATTTGTAAGTTTCTTAAACTCAATATTAGACACTTCTAATATCATTATACATTTAGTTTACTCTTAAACTAAATAAATCTTATGCATGCATAACAAAATAAGACAAAGATAAGAACAATTTTTCCTTACATTGATCTTATGACAAATATGGGCACAAAATAGGACTTCTTCCTACTTTGTTCTTGAGCTTATAATGTTAGGGATGAATTTCCAAGTTTTAAGTGTTAGAACACTCCTATTAGATGCACCCAAGACTACCCCTTTTTTTCACTATTTAAAATACTACACTAGTATAAAATAGTAAATCCCTTAAATAACTAATAATCTAATTACTACACTTAGTAATATTATTAGTAAGTGAACACTAGAAATGTGATGCTTCTTAAGCTTTCTTTTAGTGTGAGAATGTAGAGAGAAGTAGTGATTTTTGCATGAATGAATTATATGAGGTAGTGTGACAACCCTCGAGAATGCGGAAATATAAAACAAACAAGCATGTGAATTATATTGCGGAAATAGGTAGTTTAAAAAAAAAACCTTTATACATGCAAGTTAAATAAAACGAGGAGTGTCAAAATATTACAAACTAAATACGGAAATACAACAAAGAGACGGGGTCTCTTAAAATGTTAGCAAAGAACAAGTGTTTAGCAAAACTAGCTAATATCGTCTAGAGGTGAAAACTTCCAGGGACAACGCCCGCTAGCTCACACCCGAACCCAAAACATCATATCCAAAAAGGCATCCAAGCAAGCAACCTGTTCATTCATGAAAAACATGAACGCCACAGTCAGTGGGAAGTAACTCCGGGTTCTCCCAGCCATATCACATTAAACGTACATATAAGGAAATACAAAAGTAAAGCATGCATATATAGATATACATGGGAGATACGATAAGAATAGATAGGCAATTCTATGTATAATGATAAGATCATGTGGAAATCAAATCCGAAACCATCATGTTATTCAAAGACTCGGGGAAGACACTCTTAGGCAACCGAATACGCTCACTAGGGCTTGCATCTCACCGTTAGCGGTATAATATTGATAAGATTGAGACTCGACAGACAAACCAGTCAAGTCATGCGATGATCACAAAGAATCCAACATATTATCATCCAAACACGAACCAAGACAATGACGGTGTCCAATCATGCAATGACCATGAACAAGATCATGAAATCACGCATTCAAAGAACGACACAAGACGACAATTCTCACGGTAAATGAAACGCACTAGCAATCGTGTAACATTGCCAGTAATGATTAACAGCATACCGGATAAACATTTCCCTGAACTCATACGCGATGCTTACATTTCGCCTATGTAGACTATTTTCCTCCTGGTAGCACGCCGATAATAATACGGTCCTAGTCTAAACCTGGCCAGGATCTCGGAATAAACGTGTTCCGATTCGACATGCGATAACGTTTCGCATCCAAGACTCGGTCTTACAATATATATGCCGAGTACCCCAAATTCGGTAGATCAATTCACGAAAGAGGCGGAAAAGAGCTCAAGCCTCATAACAAGCGGTACGCTACATGCAAATAACACCACCTCGCAAGTACACAACATTTGACGGCCGTGTCGATCAACGCAATGCGTTCAACTCCCAACAACATCGTCGTATGCCCACTACACATGCAATTAAGCAGTAGGATACCTCTCCGTTCCGACATTCCAGCCTTACGAACGGGAAGGTACCCAAGGGAATGAGAGTACAAAGCACAAGACAAAACAGTGCTCAAACCGTATCCTTTGTAAAAACTGACTCAAAGTGGGACATAGCAAAAACCGTCACAAAACATGTGATACAAGCGAATGAAATATCATATATTCAACACATTCATATTATAAGTCACTACGTAAAGTTATACGTTAAATGAACGATCGGAATTATTATAAATGAAAATCGTAAACAAAAATCACAAGACTTTCCAGCAGGTGCCAGCCGGTCAGGCTGACCGGCTGCCGGTCCACCGGCTCAGGCCAACTATCATATGAAAATCAACTTGAATTGTCAGTGTGTCCCAGCCGGTCAGGCTGACCGGCTGCCGGTCAACCGGCTGGGACCAATGGGTCATATGAAAAACAAAAGAAGAAAGGGGGGGAGGGGTCTTAGCCGGTGGTCTGACCGGCTGCCGGTCGACCGGCTGAGCCCAACTTCATATTTCAAAATCACGTAAAACTCCAACAATATACAGCCACTGCCCCAGCCGGTGGTCTGACCGGCTGCCGGTCGACCGGCTGAAGTCAGCAGTACACGAAAATGCCTTGTTTCCTCAAAGTCGACTTTTGATAATTATCGACTATCATTCTAATTCATCAATACTCATGTGAATACTGAATAAACAACATCCATCAATGATATCGAGTAACCCTTCACCGTTACCTTTAAGCGTCTCTACTAATCGTCAAGCTCCTCTTCAATAAGGTAATAGTCTTTGTCGGGATCTTGGAGGTCACCACCTACAAATAGATCATAAAAGATGAATGAAATTCATCTTGAGAAAGACGGGAAATTTGAAAAGCGAGAAAGACGATGATTTTAACATCAAAACGGATAGAGGAAGGTAAGGGGAGAAGAATAAGACGAACTTACGTGAATTCTATCGAGTAACGAAGGAGCTACGATGAATCAAAGATCGGAAAAAGCTAAGGAGGCAAGGGTTTGGGATATCTTAAAGAGGAAGAAATGATTTTGTGTTTGTGTAGAAAAAATAGGTTAAGGAGTATGAGTATAAGTAAGGAAAAGTCAACCAAAAGTCAAACTCGCCTTAAGACGGGATTCCCATGGAATCTCGCGGAAATTCCAAATACGAACTCGGAAATTCTAAATTCGTCTCAGAACATAAAATCCTAAATTAAAACTTAAAATTACTGAAAAGATTTCGTAAAATATTTCTAATAGAAAAATAGGGTACATTTCCGGGTGTTACAAGTAGTGTATTGTATAAATAAGAGGAAAAACAAGCCATCTTTTGGCTTGTGAAAACCGGTCACACACACCACACATGGGTGGGGTGTTGTCACTTCCAATTGTTCTTAACAATGTAAAAAGGTTGAGTGTTGGTAATAGTTTTGGGTATGATTATGTCTAATTTCCAATTAGAATAATACACAAAAATAATCACCCTCTTGGTACACTACCAAAACCGGTTCACCCATGTAATATGGGTGTCCATTTTATTTTTGCAATTTGTCATTTGTCACAAGTGTGACATGTGACATATAACATGTAATTTTGCTTATAAATGTGGATTTAACCAACTTAAATGCAATTTCATAACAAATAAATTAGACTTAACATTTTAAGTCACATTTTATAATTACATGTAAATAAAATGGGTCCTCTCATATTTGGTTAAAATAATCTACAACAATTTGTAATTATAATTACCAAATTAACTTATCTCAAATGTTTCATAAACATAATGCATTCTTAGTAATATAACAATTAAATTACCAAAAATGAATCTTATTTAATCATATTACAATAAGATATATTTCTCACTCACAATTTGAACTTGGTTCATTTTAAGGGATTAATTAATCTGTATCACTATACAATTAATTAATTACATGATTAGGGGATTGTCCTTTAGGTGTGACCTCAAGGGATCAACTGATCACCACCGTCATACGACAGTAACGTCAAACTCAATTGAGCCAATCGTTACCGATTTATGTTGACCAGTTGACTATAATATTCATCATCCCTTTGTATTCTTATTATTGAGATTTAATTATGTGATCGCACTATTGTTGAGGACATTTACTCCAACAATCTCCCACTTGTCCGAGACAAGTGTGCGTCACCAATTCTCTTGTCCTATTACACATATCCCACTCAATGCAAGGTGTCTTGTTAGGTCGTACTTGCATTTGATCATATCAAGAGTGGTTTCCTCGATCTGGAGAGTAACTGTCTGACCGAAATTATATACCATAGATACCTTCCGAGCGTGGCCACGCATTTCCAGCTTACTCCTCCTCGAGCGGCCTTGAGATTTAAAACAACCCTGACAAGGGGTGGACAATTCCTATCGCACTATTCCCTTTGCATAGCCACAGCTCATCATGACCCAAAAGATGCCCATTTGACCCCAGTTACGAAGGCGGTAGAGCATAAATCAAAGTCACTCTGAAACTGTGCTACCTTAGGCGAACAGTCTTTAGTCAAAGAATTGACTCAAACGAATACTAGTAGCTCCTGCCACGACCAGGCTACAAGAATTGCCTGAATTCTATAAGCGGTCACTGCCCGACAGATTGTCCCTTACACTCTGTCTATGTGATCGATTGGTCATCCCTTATGACCCTATGACACTTGAACTTGCCATCAATCGCACCACAATCTAGTCACTTCGAGATGTCACCTCACATAAGTGACTAGGGGCCAATGCTATGTTAAATCAGTCCACTTTAATAGAGTCCAAAATTGTCTCAACAATCCATTGGATATAACAAAGCACAAAACCGAGTTTATGAAACGCAAACGATAAATGTGATTACCATATATGAACAATCAACACAATGTTATTGCTTCATATCATATAATCTAAAGTTTATTTCGTCCATGACAATTCATGACGATCTTATTAAATGCAATAAAGGCTTGGGTAGTAAATATACCATATATTCATTTATTCCAACCTTGTGAATTGCTTTTTCCTTCCATCCAACGTTATTCCTAATAACATGAATTCATCTATGTACATGTCTAGATCTCTATCTAGTGTTGGGCTCTTTAATTTGAAAGATGCTCCCACTCGTTATCATGATAACGGATAGGTATTTAGGTGAAGGGATCTACTATTAGTTCCTTTTAAACCACTTTATCCTCATCATAATGTACTAGGTCTCTTTTTGTAGAATTTATAATGATTGAAGAGCTCTTCAATCATTCTTATAGTTATTTGCTTCTTGTATAACAAAAGTACGCCTAGGATTTCGATAAATCCTTTTATAAGTTTGGAAATTTGGGTTTGTGTAACCTTTACCACATTGTCAAATTTTCTCTACCAAACACAAGAATGTATCCCTAGTTCTCCTCGAGAATTCTATGGATGTTCTTGTAGGCTATCCCATGGAATCTCGCGGAAATTCCAAATACGAACTCGGAAATTCTAAATTCGTCTCGGAACATAAAATCCTAAATTAAAACTTAAAATTACTGAAAAGATTTCGTAAAATATTTCTAATAGAAAAATAGGGTACATTTCCGGGTGTTACAATCACCCCACCTTTTAAAAAGTTTCGCCCTCGAAACTTGAGGGAAAGAAAAATACCTTACTCGAAAAGACTCGGATATTTACTACGCATAGAAGCTTCAGTTTCCCAAGTCTCTTCTTCGACATTAGCACTTCTCCACAAGACTTTTACTAAAGGAACTACTTTACTTCTCAACTTTCTATCCTTACGATCTAGGATACGGATCGCCTTCTCTTCAAAGGATAAATTCGGTTCAAGCTCGGGCAATTCCTTTTGAAAGACATGGCTTGGATCACTAACATACTTTCTCAATTGAGAAACATGGAATACATCATGAACCTTAGCCAAATTCGGCGGCAAATCCAACTTATAAGCAACGGCACCAATCCTTTTCACAATATCAAAGGGTCCAATGTATTTCGGGCTCAGTTTACCCTTAACACCAAACCGTTTAACACCCTTCATTGGAGACACCTTCAAGAACACTTTATCTCCCACCTCGAATTCTAACGGCCTTCTTCGGATATCGGCATAAGACTTTTGACGGTCTTGAGCGGCTTTCATTCTATCACGAATGACCCTTCACATTATCATGTTTCATCAACAAGAACATCGGGGCTAAATCCCGATTGTCCTCATTGATTCCAACATATAGTACTCCTATTTTCTTCCAAAAGAGCTTCATATGGAGCCATCTTGATAGATGCAATGATATCTATTGTTGTAAGAAACCTCCACCAACGGTAAGCTCTTTTCCCAACTAGACTGAAAGTCAAGAGCACAAGCCCTAAGCAAGTCTTCTAAAGTCTGAATAGTCCTCTCAGTTTGACCATCCGTAGCGGCATGAAAAGCAGTACTCATCAACAACTTACTACCCATGGCCTCTTGCAAAGCTTTCCAAAATCTCGAACAGAACCTCGGATCTCGGTCGGATATAATCTCCATAGGAACACCATGATACCTAACAATTTCATCCACATAAGCTTTTGCTAAACGATCCAAATTCCAAGTTTCTTTGATCGGAATAAATCTAGCACACTTGGTCAATCGATCAACAACAACCCAAACTGCATCTTTACCTCCAACGGTCTTCGGCAAAGCCATAACAAAATCCATAGAAATAGATTCCCACTTCCATAGCGGAATATCCAACGGTTGTAGCAATCCACCGGGCCTCTTGTGATCAATCTTCACTTGTTGGCAAGTCAAACACCTTCCAACATAAGATACAACATCACCCTTCAAGTTCGGCCACCAAAACTGTAGCTTCAAATCCTTGTACAACTTATCACCTCCGGGGTAAATAGAATAAGGGGAAAGATGAGCTTCATCAAGAACTCGCTTCCTCAAATTAAGAGCATTAGGAACAAATAAACGACCATGGAAACGAAGCACACCTTCATTATCAAACTTGAAATCTTTACCTTTACCTTCAAGAATTTTGGCTTGAATAGATTTGTAGGTAAGATCATCAACTTGGCTTTCGCGAATTTCACGGAGAAACACAGGCTCGGCAATCATAGCACCAACATGAACAAACCCACGCTCTACAAATTCCAAACTCAACTTTCGAAACTCGGCACAAAGATCAACAGGTAAAACATGCAAAGCATGAGAAGCATGAGAAGCTTTCCTACTAAGAGCATCGGCAACAACATTCGCCTTCCCTTCATGATAGAATAACTCAAAATCATAATCGTTCACCAATTCTAACCATCTTCTTTGCCTCATATTCAACTCTTTTTGAGTAAATATGTACTTCAAACTCTTGTGATCGGTGAAGATACGACAATGAACTCCAATTAAATAATGTCTCCACACTTTCAAAGCATGAACAACAACGGCCAATTCTAGATCATGAGTAGGATAGTTCACTTCATGTACTCTCAATTGCCTTGAAGCATAAGCCACGACTTTCCTATTCTGCATAAGAACACAACCCAATCCCATTTTAGAAGCATCACAATAGACATAAAAGTCTACTCCATCTTCAGGCAAAGTCAACACCGGAGCGGTAGTTAACCTTGTCTTTAACTCTTGAAACGCTGCTTCACAAGCTTCATTCCAAAGGAATTTGGTTTCCTTCTTCAACAACTGAGTCATAGGTCTAGCAAGCTTAGAGAAATCCTTGACAAATCTTCGATAATAACCAGCTAACCCAAGAAAACTTCGAATCTCTCTGATATCAGTCGGACTCTTCCAATCAACAACGGCCTCAATTTTAGAAGGATCCACCATTACACCCTCTTTAGAAATCACATGCCCAAGAAAGGACACTTTAGGTAACCAAAATTCACACTTAGAAAACTTAGCATACCACTTCTGACGACGTAAAACCCCCAAAATAATCCTCAAATGAATAGCATGCTCATCTTCGGACTTGGAGAAAATTAGAATATCATCAATGAATACCACCACACACTTGTCAAGATACTCACTAAAAGTGCGGTTCATCTGATCCTTAAAGATAGCAGGAGCATTCGTCAATCCAAATGGCATTACCTTGAATTCATAATGGCCATACCTCGTACTAAAAGCGGTCTTTGGAATATCAACATCTCTAACCGGAATTTGATGATAACCAGATCTCAAATCAATCTTCGAAAAAGTAGAAGCACCCTTTAATTGATCAAATAAATCTTCAATTCTCGGTAAAGGATACCTATTCTTGATTGTAATCCGATTCAATTCACGATAATCGATACACAACCTCATAGAACCAGCCTTCTTCTTCACAAAAAGAACGGGAGCACCCCAAGGCGAGGCACTTGGTCGAATAAAACCCTTTTCAATCATATCATCCAACTGCTTCCTTAATTCTTTCAAAACTCAGACAGAGCCCTAACATTAAGGAGCTTTGGCATTGGACCAGAACCGGAACAAGATCAATAGAGATTTCAACCTCACGCTCGGGAGGAATCCCCTGGCAAATCTTCGGAATACATCAAAACAACCGCATTCTCGAACACCTAGCACATCTTCATACCTTTGGCAAAGAGGTATTGAAGAAGTCACAACACCAAGAATGCTTGGTGACCTTTTCAACCATCTTCCCAACTTCAAAGCGGCAATTAAAGACAACACCTTTTACGGGAGATCCCTTATAGGTAGCTCTAACACCTAAAGGACTCTTTAGAAAATCTTTTCACGACACTCGAACGGCTAGCATGATACAATAAGCTTAACCCAATCTATACTAGATAATATTTCCACACTCTCCTAAAGGAAACTTAAGGAGATTTGCGGGAAAGATAGAACCCGAAATAGATATAGGTACATTTGGATATAGGGTTGAACAAGAGATAATATCTCCGGATGGTAAGGATATGGGAGTATCCTCACTAGATGTAGGCTTGATTGATAATTTATTAGCATAGGTTGACGACACAAAAGACATTGAAGCACCGGTATCAAATAAAATAAGACACGGTTGCTCTAAGATTGAGAACATACCCGTAATGATCTCGGGATGAGCCTCGGCTTCAGCACGGCTCATGACAAAGATTGAACCCTTAGGCTTAGGAGGAGGAGGCAACTTTCGATCAGGGCAATCCTCATAACGATGACCACCCTTTTGACAGAAGAAGCACACATAAGGCCGGTTGGAACAAGTCATACTGGGATGGAATGGTTGTCTACAACGGCCACATTGACGACCTTGAGCTTGAGGAGCATAAGGCCTATGAGCCACATTTGAAGTAGCTCTAGGAATAAAAGGAGAAGGATTCCTTGCATTTGCATTGGAAGAAGGATTAAACCTCCGCTTGTTAGCATAGGAATTAGAAGAAGACGGAATAAACGGCCTCTTCCCAAAAGCATTCGGCCTAGGAGCATAAGAAGGAGAGGGATTATTCATTAAGCCTCATCTCTCGAATGCCTCATTGAATTTTTCAGCCATAAGGCAATCGTCGTAGAGAATCTCCAAGGATGTGGGTGGGGGCGGTCCCCTTCCTCCTTTACTTTGAAGAACGGCATTCACTTATTACGATAATAGAAAGGGCACGATCTTCATCACTCACTAATACGCCTTGGCGCTAAATGAGCGAGCTTATTAAACTCCGTCGTAAAATCTTGAGCCGATAGGTTTCCTTGCTTAAAATCTATGAACTCCTTGAGCCTTTGTTGTTTAAGCTCCTTAGGGTAAAATCTACCCTCCACAAGAGCTTTGAAACAAGCCCAGTTAAAGTCCTCTTCAAGAGTTGCGGTGGCACTTGTGATAGCCCACCAGTTGTCGGCTTCCCGCACTAGAAAGTGCTTTGCAATTCTCACCTTGTCCTCCTCTCGGACTTGGTAAAGATCAAATTGCTTTTCCATCTCAC
>JAIUZE010071122.1:0-64968 GCA_022085475.1 Heliosperma pusillum
AATTTCAAGAGACAGTCGATAGTCAAAAAGAACCGACTCAGTTCACTTTGTGGTTCACTGTTGTCAGTACAACCCACATAAAAAACAAAATATAAAACAAAACGATGATTTCAGAGATAGTTTTTATAAAAAGATACAGGTGTCATAATCAGATAAAACCACTAATCAAACTCAGAACACGTTTTATTCCCATGGGAAATACGTGCCCTTCACTGCTTATCATATCTCAATGGTTTTAGTGAGAGGATCTCGACGTTATCATCCTAGCAATCTGTCTATCACTATCTCCCTTTGCTCCCGTAATCTCGGATCATGTGAGCCTTTCGTTGTACATGCCTAGACTTTTTGCTGGACTTAGGCTCCTTAGCCTGGAAGATGGCACCACTATTATCACAATAGATGGTGATCGGGTCATCCGAACTAGGAACTACGGTTAGTCCCTGTAAGAACTGACGCATCCATATAGCTTCCTTCGCAGCCTCTGAAGAAGCATAGTACTCGGACTCAGTCGTAGAATCTGCTATAACATTTTGTTTGGAGCTTTTCCAGCTGACCGCAGCGCCATTAAGAGTAAACACGAACGAATCCAGACTGAGATTTCGAGTCGTCTCGATCCGTTTGGAAGCTAGCATCTGCGTAACTTGCGCATAGCTCAGTAAAGTCAATACCCAATCCTTAGTCCTCCGTACTTAAGATATTCTTAACAGCTATCCAGTGTGTTTCACTGGATTGCCTTGGTAACGACTTGTCATACTCAATGCATATGCCACGTCTGAAACGTGTGCATATCATGGCATACATGATCGATCCTATAGCTGATGCATAAGGAACCCGACTCATGCGCTCGACCTCTTCCGATGTCTTTGGTGCCTGAGCTTTACTCAATGCATCCCAGAAATCATTGGAAGGTTCCCCTTCTTGGAGTTGGTCATGCTGAACCTCTCAAGAATCTTATCTATATAAGACTCCTGACTGAGGGATAACATCCGTCGTGATCTATCTCTGTAGATACGGATCCCCAAAATTCTTTGTGCCTCGCCCAGATCTTTCATCTGGAAATGGTTCTTTAACCAAACTTTTACCGAAGTTAAGAGAGGTATGTCATTCCCAATCAAGAGTATGTCATCGACATACAATATTAGGAAGACAATCTTGCTCCCACTCGACTTGATATATAAGCATGGTTCCTCGACCGATCAAGTAAATCCATTCTCTTTTATCACCTGGTCGAAACGATGATTCCAACTCCGAGAAGCTTGCTTAAGTCCATAAATGGAACGCTTAAGCTTGCATACCTTCTTAGGATTTTTAGGATCAATGAAACCTTCGGGTTGTACCATGTACAACTCCTCCTCCAAATAACCGTTTAAGAAGGCGGTTTTCACATCCATTTGCCAAATTTCATAGTCATGAAAAGCGGCAATCGCTAAGATTATCCGAATGGAACGCAGCATAACTACGGTGCAAAAATTTCATCATAGTGCAATCCTTGCACTTGAGTTGAAAACCCTTTGCCACTAGTCTGCCTTGTATGTATCGGTTGTCCTTCTACAGAATGCTTTATTTATAAAGCCATTTGCACTGAAGAGGCCGAACCTTATCAGGTAAGTCAACCAGATTCCCATACGTCATTCTCATACATAGAGTCCATCTCGGATTGCATGGCTCAAGCCATAGCTTAGAGTCGGAACAGGTCATGGCACCTTTATAGGTAGCGGGTTCGTTACTCTCTAGGAGTAAAACGTCATCTCTCCCATTCTCCTCGACCATACCAATGTATCTGTCTGGAGGAATGGAGACTCTACCCGACCTCCTGGGTTCCTCAGGAATATTTACCGCAGCCGATGATGAAGGAACAGTTTCCTCCATTGGTTGCTCGGTTGTTGGCTCTTGAACCTCCGACAGATCGAAGGTTCTATCACTCGTCTTGTTCTCGAGAAATTCTTTCTCTAGAAACTTCGCACTAGCCGCAACAAAAACACGTTGTTCGGTAGGCGAATAAAAGTAATGACCAAACATTCCTTTTGGATAACCAATAAAGTATGTCTTGACCGATCGTGGGCCGAGCTTATCAACAGGTCTCCATTTGACATAAGCCTCGCAGCCCCAAACCCGAATAAAGGACAAGTTAGGGACCGTTCCCTTCCATAATTCATATGGAGTCTTGTCTACAGCTTTAGACGGACTTCGGTTAAGTATTAGAGCAGCTGACAATAGAGCATATCCTTATAATGAGTCAGGCACAACCGTGTGACTCATCATGGATCGAACCATATCAAGCAATGTTCGATTTCTCCGTTCGGACACACCATTCAATTGTGGTGTTCCAGGTGGAGTTAACTGTAGTACTACACCACAGTCTTTAAGGTGTTGATCAAACTCATTCGAAAGATATTCGCCACCACGATCTGAACGTAGTGCTTTAATCTTTCTATCCAGCTGGTTTTCAACCTTATTCTGGAATTCCTTGAACTTGTCAAAGGACTCACTTTTATGCTTCATTAAGTAGACATAACCATATCTACTCAAATCGTCCGTGAAAGTGATAAAATACCTATAGCCATCTCTAGCGTTGATTGACATAGGTCCACACACATCAGTATGTATGAGTCCTAATAGGTCAGCAGCGCGCATTCCAACACCTTTGAAGGAAATTCGAGTCATTTTGCCTATGAGACATGATTCACACGTGCCAAAAGATTCATAGTCAAATGGGGAGATAGTCACATTATCAATGAGCTTTTTCACGCGTTTTTCATTTATGTGTCCCATACGGCAATGCCATAGATAGGTTTGATCTTTGTCACCAACCTTTGCTTTCTTATTACTCACATGCATTATATCTGTGGTTTGATCTAAAACATATATTCCATTTATGGAAACAGCTTTACCATAAATCATATCGTTTAAAGAGAAAATACAGCTATTATCCTTTATTAAAAACGAAAATCCGTCCTTATCAAGTACGGAAACAGAAATAATGTTTTTCGACAAACTGGGTACATAGTAACAATTATTCAGCAATAACTCAAAACCACTAGGGAGTTGGATTACATATGTTCCCACTGAAACGGCAGCAACTCTAGCTCCATTCCCCACTCGCAGGTCCACATCACCCTTTGCGAGAGTTGTGATGCTTCTTAGGCCCTGCAAATGATTACACAGATGAGAACCACAACCAGTATCTAGTACCCAAGTTCTGAAACTTGCATGGTTAATCTCAATCATATGAATAAAAGATGATGTACCAACAGGAGTGACGCGGCCTGATTTTACGTCTTCAGCATACACGGGACAGTTCCACCTCCAATGCCCAGTCTTGTGGCAATGGTGGCACTCCACGTATTCTTTGCTCTTTGTCTTGCCTCGTGAGCTACCGCTAGTCTCACCAGGCCCACTCTTGACATTTCCTGGCTTTTTGAACTTTGGCTTCCCTACAGCTAGGTCAGCTTGAGCCTTGCCCTTACCCCTACCCTTGTTGTTAATCATGAGAACGTCCTGTTTCACGCTCCCACTCAATTTCAGATCACTCTCGGTCTGTACGAGAAGTGAGTGGAGCTGATGAAGACTTTTCTTCATATCATTCATATAGTAATTTGCCCTGAAAAGGGCAAAACCATCATGAAGTGAATGAAGCAGTCGATCAATAATGATCGTCTCATCGATTTTACAACCAAGAGCCTCCAGCTTTCTCGACATTCTCGATCATAGCAAGAATGTGTGGGCTAACCGCTTGGCCCTTCTGGAGTTTCGCTTCAAAGAAGCGACAGGTATACTCATAGCTAACGATCCTCGGAGCTTTCGAGAACTCGTTAGAGAGAGTGGTGAAAATATTGTTTGCACCCTGGGCTATGAATCGCCTCTGCAAATTGGATTCCATTGAAAAGATGAGTACGTTCTTTAACGCACCCGCCTCCATTACGAAATCACTATAAGCAAGTGATGCATTGGCTCCTGCATTGGGGCCTGGGTTAGTCGGTAGTGGCTCAGTCAAGTACTTGAGCTTACCGTCAGCAATGGCAGCATTCCGTAATGCCGCCTCCCAGTCCGCAAAGTTTGACCTATCATTCTTCAGTCGCGTGGACTGATTCATGTTGTCCATAAAGATCTTTAGCCAGGACTCGCGAGCGAGTGTAGCACTTGGCATTGGGTCGTCTGTACGTCCAGCCATTTGTTATTTTAGCAGTTATATCTTTATATAACGGATTCAAGAAACTGTGAAAAAGAAGAAAAATTATGATAAGTTTCATCGTTTTAAAATTAAGTCTTAATGCAAAAACTGTTTAATGCGATGACTCATGCATTTATTCAATTGACCTCCCTCAAGAATTATATAAATGATCCCAAGACTCAATTTCTGTAAATTGATAAGCCAACCTCTTGGCTAATTCTACCTTTAGAATTCTCGGTCGATAAATTTCTGTAAATTCATCTTCTAGTCCATTATAATCCCGAGATATTACTCGGACTACAATGTTGAGGTAAAATAGGTCAACACTCACTACTTACCCAACGTAGAAGGGGTCATATTATGACTTCCGACGAAGAAGGGGTTCATATTAGTTTTTCCTATAAAGACTAATCTCAATTTTCATTTTAGAGGAAGATCCCATCATCTTAAATTTAATTCATTTTAAGTGAACAAATTTCTAGCATTTCGTGAATGATTTAGACTAAGGTGATGGCCCTATGAACGAGTGACATCTGTATGTCTAAGATGAAAATTCAAACTATATGAATCATTTTTCATGCAATTTAGGTGGTTTGGTTTAGGCGGAATATGATGCAATTATTTAACATGTGAATGAAAAGCAAAAGAACGAAAAATACGTAAACTATTACAACGGTCCTAGTGTGGCCTATCTACCAAAATGAACAGTAAATACAAGTTTGGAATCCATCCTAATGGACCCGAGAAGCTTGACTTTGTCTCATCTTGGTCCATGTAGCGGGAGTGAGCATCCGATCTCCGTCTCTAATCTTCTTAAAATTATATTTAAAAATTACAAAATAAACCTATTTACATTCTAATTCCAAAACATAATTAAAAGAAAAATAAAAGGAGATTCGAGATCTCAAAATTACATCCAAACCATGATTTCATCATTACGATAACATGATTAACTAAAGCCACACTAGGTATTACATTTTTCAACCAATTGCAAAAAAAATGTAAATCAAACCATTCATTCATTCATTCATTCGACAAAAATAAAATGCATCAACTATATAAATTAATACTACAAAACATAATTCATTAATTATGTTGATAAATTATCCAAACCACCATTAAAACCGATCAAAATTATGTGACAATTCCTTAATTGCCCTCAACAATTTTAATCTCCCATAATCCATTTTTATTTTAAACCTTTTTAAAATAATCGGGTATCATTATTGTGAACCTTTTCACAATAACAAACAAACAAACAAACATTATCTTTATAATGTCATAAAAAAAACAAACAAATTTTTTTTTTCTTACTGATCACTGTTCACGTGAACAGTACCAGTACCAATTTTTTTTTTTTTTTTTTTTTTTTTTTTTTTTTTTTTTTAACTATCTTCCTTCTCAGTTTATAACAAAAGAAACCGAAAATCAAAATAATAAAAAAACAAACTGCTGCTGCCTTTTTTTTAAAAAAAAAACAGAATTTTTTTTTTATAGCAGTGAACAGTAACACGGGCAGCATATACTGCAAAATTTTTTTTTTTTCGGTGTTGCCTATATTGCTAGATCGGTACAATATTCAATATTTAATCGTTATTAAATATTGATTCAAACTAGATTATTCAATTTAACCTTTTAAAATGAACATCTAAATCATGATTAAATCGATTATCCTTATATTCATTTAATCACAATCGCTTTGAACATCATTAAAATTGAATCATTATACAAAAATTATCAATTTAAAACAATGAGTCCGAAAACAATAGCAACAACAAAAATCAAAACAATTCCATCTTATTTTAATCTAATCCTTATCAAATTAAAACAAGTACAAATTTATTATATTGAATTTTAACCTTTTAAAATAACAATATCAATAAATCAACAATGGAAAAAACAAAACCCTAAAAAAAAATCACACGGCCCCAAAAAAAAACAGCCGTATCAAATTTTTTTTTTTCCCGGTATAATTTTTTTTTTTCTCAAATTTATATTTCATAAAAATGAAAAGCATATAATATAATTTTGTAGCCAAAAGCTCTGATACCACTTGTGGGAAATAACTGTTTACATCCCCTTAAAATTTAGGATTATAACAAAATTATATAATATGAATTGCGAGTCATAAATATGAAAACAATGTAAATATAGAGAAAACGAATTAAACCTTTGGTCCTAGCAAAATCGGCCTAAGAACAGATATCAAAGTAGATATCCTCCTAATTGTCTCACCCAAGATAGATCGAGATATGCCCTTCTCCTTTGCTAGAAAGATGATTAAAAGTTACTGTTAACTTTTTAGGTTTTGTGTTTAGTGTGTGATGGAGGCACAAGTGAGAGAATAGAATTAGGTTAGAATTATTTTTCTCCTCTTACTTGATCTCACGGCACTACTAGGTCATATATGAGGAGATTTAGTCTCCTCAAATAACTACCCATTGACCGGAAAAACCCGAGTGTATCTGGACACTTTTTCCGGTCATTTTAGCTTCTAATATAATGTAATATATTATAATCGTCATTAGTCAAAGACCGACATTATAATACATCATTAATTATAAATATCCGTATATTTATAATTTGCCAATTAATTATAACGGTTTATGTTTAATTAGCTTACATTATATACAACAATTAAATATAACATTTTATATTCAATTTACGAATTACAGTTAATTCGTCTCAGCTAACTTTATTTAATCATTATTAAATAATCATATCATCATCACATTGACTAACCTTTTAGTCAAAAACACCGACTAACCTTTTAGTCATTTAATAAGGCATCAATATGATTATTTTCTCAAATAATCACATCTCTCAATCACATCCTTTAGGTGTGACTTTTAGGGACCAGTTGATCACCGCCATCTGTATGACAATAACGTCAAACTTATCTAGCAAGCCAACCGTTATCGATAAACGTTAATCAACTGATTACAATACAAAGTATACCCTGTGAACCTACAGAGATTTATTTATTTTATTGCACTAACTGTGGAGGACACTGGCTCCAACAATTAAAGCCCAAATTAAATTCAAAAATATAAAATCGTTGAAATAAATTTCACAATCACAAAACTTTAACTAAACTTTCATAAACTCCAAATTCAGATAATTTAAATTTCATTTTAATTAACAAAAACTCTTGATTAATTTAAATCCCATTAAAAAAAAAGAACATTGTCACAAAATCCAAGTCCGTGCAACCACCCATGCATCCAAGATAACCAACATATCGTCATCACCTACTCACACCTACTCACCATACGATGAAAATATCGTATGAATCACGGCAGATAAAACAAACAAGAACGGTCAATTTATATGTACACAACCAATCCATATGCAATTATAATATCATCATCACATATATCATGTTCCACAAAGTAGCGCACCATGATGTCATTAAGGAACACACCGTGCCACCAATTGCGGTGCCATAAAGAAGCACATCGCCGTGTTTGAGCACGCTGTAGACACAATGGGCCATACAACAGCAGGTTACCCTCAGACCTACGTCATCACGACTTGCAATGTCACCTCCATAGCGGGAACCATGAGTAGCCGTCCATAGAGTATATGGAGCTGGTTTCCCGCAATTGCTCCATATAAATCACACCTTTAAACTCTAAGTATCACAATCACATTCAATCACCCAAAATCCAAGTAAACATGCCTTAATCATATCATAATTCACATCAATCAATAATATATACATACACCGAGTAGGATTTGTTGGAGTAAGTGTCCTCAACAATAGTTTCATCACTTAATTAAATCTCAATAACAAGAATACAAAGGGATGATTAACATTATAATCAACTGGTCCACATTAATCGGTAACGATTGGCTTACTAAAGTTTGACGTTACTGTCGTATGACGGTGGTGATAAGTTGATCCCTTGAGGTCACACCGAAAGAACGATTCCCTAATCATGAAAGTTAATTAATTGTATAGTGATACAGATTAATTAATCGCTTGAATTGAACGAGTTTAAATTGTATGTGAGAATCATATCTTATTGTAATACGATTAAAAAAGATACAATTTAGTAATTAAATGTTATATTACTAAAATTGATTAATATTTATGAAACATTTTGAGATAAGATTGATCGGTTAATTATAATTGCAAAAGGTTGTAGATTGAATTAACTAAATGTGAGATGACCCATTTTATATACATGTAATTTTGAATTATTACTTAAAATGTTAAGTGTAATTTATTTGTTATAAGATTATATTTAAATTAGTTAAATATACATTTATAAATATAATTACATGTAACATATCACATATGTGACATATGACAAATTACAAAAGATAAAATGGAGCCCATTTTACATTAAGGGGCCGAATTGGGTGATGGGTATTAGTGTGGTGATTAGTTCATGGTTTAATACTTAAACATCATGATTACACACCTATACCTATATAGCCTACCCTAGTGTTTTGGGTAGACAAATAGCAAGCATGCTTGTCCCTCCACCACAACCAAGACCGACGGCCCCACCCCCTTGTGATGAGAATAAGTTCTCATTTTTCTACTTCAATTCTTATGCCTTCTCTCACACTAGATTCTTACACTACAACTTAGAGAGGTTGTGTTTTAAAAGAAGTTTCTCACAAAACTCAAGTTTTCATATTACTAACAAGATTCACAATATTACTAAGTGTAGTAATAGTTGTAATAGTAATATTATTTAAGGGTTCCATATGTATCATTTAGTATATGATATATGTGGATATTTGGAATAGTCTAGGTGCAACTTATTGAAGTAGTGCTTCTATACTTGAAGCTTGAAGAAAATTATTCCATAATCATTTAAGCGCAAGAACAAGAGTAAGAAGGAGTCTTACGGAGTCTTACTCTAGTGCCCATGTCGTCCAAAACCATTGTGAGAAAACATGATTTCTTCTTATCTTTGTTTTTTATAGTTTGGATGCACTACATCTTGGAAACTAATTAAAGAGTTAATTAGTTAATCATAAGAAGTGTCTTATGAGTAGGTATATGAACCTAACAGGATTAACCTACCTTTAGCAATAGGCAAATCACCAACAAGTTTCAATAAAAAAGTTAGAAGTCCTCCTCTACAAAGTCACCACCCACAATAACACATTAATACAAATTACTACTATTTACTACCAATTCCTACTAACTTAAACCATTTACTACTAACTACAACTATTTCCCCCAATTCCTACACTAGCAAGGTCAATTCATAACCAAATAATCCCAAATTCTATCATAGTAATCATTTAACAATAATATACAACACTTTTTCCCATTTTGTATGATATTGAACAATAATTCAATCAACTATATCAGTTTTCCCCAAATTCTACTCTATTAACAATAATCTAACTCAAGATAATCAATAGAATCTAATTTAAACAATATATCTCAACCTAATAACATAAATCTCAACCTAATAATCAATCTAATCAATAATATCATACTAAGTACTCTAAACCTAACTTAAAAGATGATTAGATGAAATCAAAAGATTAAGGATGAAAATTACTAACGACCAAAAAAGATGAAAGAAAGATCTAGGTGATTGAATTTCTCAACAAACTGAAGAGAAGATTAAGGAGTAACTAAAGAGTTATTAGAGATTTAATGTGAGTTTTGTGGTACTAAAGAAAATTTTGAAGGATTAAGAACGATAAGAGTCTTATATATTAGTTAGGGTCTACGCGTTAATTAAAATAAACTTCCAAGTGATTCGACAATTACTTGGTCGAGTAACATCACACTCGATCGAGTGACACCCACTCCACTGAGTACCCACTTACTCGATCGAGTAAAAACATAGAAGGAAAAATCTAAAAACGACACAAACATATCACTAGATTGAGTAACCCTTGTTAGTCGAACGAGCTTCACCCACTCGACCGAGTTATCAACCACTCGATCGAGTAAAGCCTTAACTCGGTCAAGTTAACTTCAAATCGATCGAGTAGTTCCTCCACTCGGTCGAGTATAGACTAAACTCGACCAACTTATATCTCAGGTATTGCAATAGTAATTTGCCCCTAGTTTCTTAATGATGTGACGTCTCGCAGTGACTAGATTGTAAGTCGTTTGAAGGCAAGTTTGAGAGCGACGTGGTCATGGAGATGACTAGTCGATTACATAAACAGATTGTATGACGCTTTGTTGGGAAATGACCTTTTATAGAGTCCATTTGATCAATTATTGATACATGGTCGTGGCAAGGACTTCCATATTATTCCAACGAGTCGATTCTTTTGACTTGCGACTATTTGTTTAATTTAGTGCAATTTCAGAATAGTTTTGATTCTTGTCCTAGATCGCGCCATAAAAGGAGGCCAATGGGCATATTTTGGATCATGGTGATTAGTGTTGAACAAATAAAATAGGTCAACAAGAGTTGTACACCCACGTTAGGGTTTAAATATCTTTCGGCCACTCGAGGAGTAATGACTGGACATGCGTGGCCACGCTCGGAAGAGAACTATGGTAGATTTTATGGTATGAGCACATGCAAGTGAGATATGAATACAACTTGCGTTGGGTGGGAGATGGTGTTGGAGCTAGTGTCCTCCACAGTTAGTGCAATAACATAAATAAATCTCTGTAGGTTCACAGGGTATACTTTGTATAATAATCAGTTGATTAACGTTTATCGATAACGGTTGGCTTGCTAGATAAGTTTGACGTTATTGTCATACTGATGGCGGTGATCAACTGGTCCCTAAAAGTCACACCTAAGGATGTGTTTGAGAGATGTGATTATTTGAGAAAAAATCAATTGATGCCCTATTATATGACTAAAAGTTTAGTCAGTGTATTTGACTAAAAGGTTAGTCAATGTGATGATGAGACGATTATTTAATAACGATTAAATAATATATGCTGAGACGAATTAAAAGTAATTCGTAATTAAATATAAACTGTTGTATTTAATTAACATATATATAATGTAAGCTTATGCGAATTAAAATGTTAATTCGTAATTGAATATAAAATGTTATATTGAATTAGCAAATTATAATTATACGGATAATTATAATTAACGTATATATTATACGATTGTCATATTAGATGTTGTCAGTCCGGTATTAATGTATCGACTACAAAATGTTGTATGGACATATTAATACATGACAGCACAAATGACATTTATAATAATAATACACATTATATATTAAAGCGAATTTAACCGAAATAAAGTCCAGATTCACTCTGGAATTTTCGGTCTATTAGTGGTTAATTAGAGGAGAAAATATCTCCCCATATAACCTAATGGGTGCCGTGAGAAGGAGTAAGGAGAGGAGGAATTTAGTTTTCTTTTCTTCAAACCCTAATTCACTCTCTTGTGCCTCCATCATTTTTCACATCACAAAAAATTAAAAGTTAACAGTAACTTTTGACAAAAATATTCTAGCAAATTCAAGGGCATTTCTCATTCTATCTTGCGTGCTACGATTAGGAGATATCATTATTTTGATATTGTTCTTAGGCCTTTAAAGCAAGGACTAAAGGTTATTTCTAATCTCTCGTTTTTATGCATTTTCGTTTATGACTATTAATCATATAATCTTAATTTCATTATAATCCTGTATGATTTAAAGGGAAGTATACGGATATTATTCCACAAGTGGTATCAGAGCCTTTGGGCTATGAAATTGTTTATATGATTTTCGTAAATATGAATTTGTATAATTCTTAATAAAAAAAAAAAAATTAATTCGGCAAAAGTTTTTTTTGTGCCGTATGATTTCTTTAGGGATCCATTTTGATTCATTTATTGTTATTTTAAAAGGTTGAGATAATAATATATGAATTTGTAGATGTTTTGATTTAATAATGATTGAATTAAAACGTAAATGGAATTTGATATGAATGTTTATGAACATCCTTTTGCTTTATATTTTCGGTATAAAATGATCTAGATATTCATTTTAAAAGGTTAATTTGAATCATCTAGTTTTGTATCAATGTTTAATATCGATTAGATATTGTTTTGTTTGTACCGATCTAGTTAATATAAGCATGATCGAATAAAAACCGTTTAATTTAATTTTTTTTTGCCCGTGTACTGTTCACAAAATAAAAAAAAAAAAAATCTGTTTTTTTTTTAAATGGCAGCAACTGCAAGTTTTTTTTTTGTATAGTTTTTCCGGTTTTGTTATAAACCGAGAGAAAAGAAAAAAAAATTTTTTTTTTGGGTACCTGCTACTGTTCACGTATGAACAGTAATTATAAAAAAAAACAATTTTTTTTTCGTTTTTTTCTTATACCGGTTTTTGTTTTGTACATTATTAAGATAATGTATGATTGTTTTTGTGAAAAAGTTCACAAATTTTTGATACCATGTTATTTTAAAAAGGTTTAAAATAATGTTGTTGTTATTCATATTGATTATGAATTTCATTGGATTTTGATTGAAATCTAGTGATGGATTACGGAATCGTCACATGATTTAATGGTGGTTTGGATAATTAATCAACATAATTTATGCATTATGTTTTGTATGATTAATTTTAGTTGATGCTTTTATTATGTTGAATGTTGTTTGAATGGTTTAATTTTACGCATTTTTGTACAATCAGTTGTAATTTACTAGTGTGGCCTTAGTAGATTATGTTTTCGTAATGATGGAAACATAGTCTTGGTTGTATTTTGAGATCTCGTATCTCCCCTTTGTAATTTTAATTTTTGTAATCATTTTGAATTAGAATGTAAATAGGTTTACATTTGTAATTTTTAAAATGTATTTTGAGAAGATTCAAGATGGAGATCGGATGGCTCACTCCCGCTATATGGACCAAGGTGGAACATCAAGTCAAGCTTCTCGGGTCCATAAGGGTGGATTCCAAACTTGTATTTTGTTCATTTTGGTAGTTAGGCCACACTAGGTGTTTTATTTTGCGTTTTATTTTTCCATTCTCGTTGCTTTATTCACATGATAGATAATTGCATCATATTCCGCCTAAACCAAACCACCTAAAAATGCATGAAAAATGATTCATACAGTTTGAATATTTTAATCATGGACATACAGATGTCACTCGCTTTTAGGGCCATCACCTTAGTTTAAATCATTCTCGAGTTGCTAGACATTCGTTCACTTAAAATGAATTAAAGTTAAGATGATGGGACCTTCCCCTATAAATAAAATTGAGACTAGTCTTTATAGGGAAAACTACTATGAACCCCTTCTTCGTCGGAAGTCATAATATGACCCCTTCTACGTTGGGTAAGTAGTGAGTGTTGACCTATTTTATCTCAACATTATAGTACGAGTAATATCTCGTGATTATGATGGACTAAAGATAGAATTTACAGAAATTTATCGACCAGGAATTCTAAAAGTAGAATTAGCCAAGAGGTTGGCTTATCAATTTACAGAAATTGAGTCTTGGGATCATTTATATAATTCTTGAGGGAGGTCAATTGTATAAATGCACGAGTCATCGCATTAAACAGTTTTTTCATTAGACTCAAAATTAAAACGATGAATACTTATCATATTTATTTTCTTTTTCACAGTTTTTGAATTCGTTATATACAGATATAACTGCTAAATAACAAAATGGCTGGCCATACTGATGACCCAATGCCAAGTGCCACGCTCGGACGTGAGTCCTGGCTTAAGATGTTCATGGACACTATGAATCAGTCAACACGACTGAAGAATAACGGGTCCAACTTTGCGGACTGGGAGGCGGCATTACGGAATGCTGCCATTGCGGACGGTAAGCTCAAGTACTTGACTGAGCCACTACCGCCCAACCCAGGCCCCAATGCAGGAGCAAATGAATCACTTGCTTATAGTGATTTCGTAATGGAGGCGGGTGCGATAAAGAACATACTCATCTTTTCAATGGAATCCAATTTGCAAAGACGATTCATTGCCCAAGGTGCAAACACGATTTTCACCATGCTCTCTAATGAGTTCTCGAAAGCTCCGAGGATAGTTAGCTATGAGCATACCTGTCGCTTGTTTGAAGCGAAACTCCAGAAGGGCCAAGCAGTTAGCCCACACATTCTTGATATGATTGAGAATGTCGAGAAACTGGAGGCACTTGGTTGCAAAATCGATGAGAAGATCGTCATTGACCGCGTTCTCCATTCACTTCATGATGGTTTTGCCCTTTTTAGGGCAAATTACTATATGAATGATATGAAGAAGAGTCTTCATTAGCTCCACTCACTTCTCGTACAGACCGAGAGTGATCTGAAATTGAGTGGGAGTCTGAAACAGGACGTTCTCATGATTGCAAACAAGGGAAAAGGTAAGGGCAAGGCTCAGGCCAACCTAGCTGTAGGGAAGCCGAAATTCAAAAGGGCAGGGCAAGGCAAGAGTGGGCCTGGTGAGACTAGCAGTAGCTCACAAGGCAAGACAAAGAGCAAAGAAAACATGGAGTGCCACCATTGCCACAGGACTGGGCATTGGAGGCGGAACTGTCCCGTGTATGCTGAAGACGTAAAAGCAGGCCGCGTCACTCCTGTTGGTACGTAATCTTTTATTCATATGATTGAGATTAACCATGCAAGTTTTGGAGCTTGGGTATTAGATACTTGTTGTGGTTCTCATCTGTGTAATCATTTGCAGGGCCTAAGAAACATCACAACTCTCGCAAGGGGTGATGTGGACCTGCGAGTGGGGAATGGAGCAAGAGTAGCTGCCGTTTCAGTGGGAACATATGTAATCCAACTCCCGAGTGGATTGGAGTTATTTCTGAATAACTGTTACTATGTACCCAGTTTATCTAAAAACATTATTTCCGTTTCTCGTATTGATACCGGACGGTTTTTTAGTGTAATAACGGATAATAGCGTATTTTCATTTAAACGAACGAATTTATGGTTAAAACAGTAGTTTCATGAAGGGGATTTATGTTTAGATCAAACCACAGATATAAATGCATGTGAGTAGTAAGGAAAAGCAAAGGTTGGTGACAAAGATCAAAACCTATCTATGGCATTGCCGTATTGGGGCACATAAAAATAAAAACGCAGTTTGAGAAGCTCATTGACACAGGGGACTATCTCCCCATTGACTATGAATCTTTTGGCACGTGTGAATCAGCTATAGGCAAAAATGACTCGGAATTGCCTTCAAAGGTGTTGGGAAATGCGCGCTGCTGGACTATTGGACTAATCATACTCATGGTGTGGACCTATGTACAATCAACGCTAGAGATGGCTATTAAAATATTTTATCACTTTCACGGATGATGCTAGATAGGGTATATGTCTACTTAATGAAGCAATAAATGTGACAACTCGCGAATGCGGAAATATCAAAAACATACAAGCATTGTGAATATTATAGCGGAAAAAGTACGGTTATTTAAAAAACTTATACATGCAAGATAGAAAAGTACGAGGAGTTAAAACGTGTCAAAATATACAAACAAATAAAAAAATACCACCAAGAGACGTAGTCTCTCAAAGTGTTGAACAAAAGACAAAGTAATTAGAAACTAGCTAAACAACGTCTAGAGGTGTTTCATCCGGGGACAACGCCCGCTAGCTCACACCCGAACCCAAAATAGCATAAGCAAAAAGCCATCCATGCAAGCAACCTGTTCATTCATGAAAAACATGCACGCCACAATCAGTGGGGAGTAACTCCGGGTTCTCCCAGCCATATCACATTAAACGTACATAGAAGGAAATAAAAAAGTAAAATGCATGCTATATAAGATATACATGTGAGATACGATAAGAATAGATAGGCAATTCGATAAATAATGATAAGATCATGTGGAAATCAAATCCGAAACCATCATGTTATTCAAAGACTCGGGGAAGACAATCTTAGGCAACCGAATACGCTCACTAGGGCTTGCATCTCACCGTTAGCGGTATAAGATTGATAAGATTGAGACTCGACAGACAAACCAAGTCAAGTCAGGCGATGATCACAATAAATACAACATATTATCATCCATTCACGAACCAAGACATTGACGGTGTCCAATCATGCAATGACCATGAATAATATCATGAAATCACGCATTCAAAGGAACGAAGACAAAGAGACCACTCTAAGGTAAAGAAACGCTGGACTAGCATCGTGTACATGGCAAGTATGATTAAAAGGCATCCACGGGATAAAAGCATTTCCCTGAACTCATACGCGATGCTTACATTTCGCCTATGTGCACTAATTTCCTCCGGTAGGACGACGATAATAATACGGTCCTAGTCTAAACCTGGCCAGACTCTCGAAATAACGTGTTCTGATTCGACATGCGAAAACGTTTCGCATCCAAGACTCGGTCAATCATAGACGCCGAGTACCCCAAATTCGGTCGACATTCACGAAAGAGGCGGAAAAGAGCTCAAGCCTCATAACAAGCGGTACGCTACATGCAAATAACACCACCTCGCAAGTACACAACATTTGACGGCCGGGTCGATCAACGCATAGCGTTCAACTCCCAACAACGTCGTCGTATGCCCACTAACACATGCATTTAAGCAGTAGGATACCTCTCCGTTCCGACATTCCAGCCTTACGAACGGTAAGGTAGCCAAGGGAATGAGAGTACAAAGCACAAGACAAAATAGTGCTCAAACCGTATCATTTGTAAAAACCGACTCAAAGTGGGAACATACCAAAAACCGTCACAAAACATGAGAATAGGGAATCATATAAGTTTAAATATGATAAACATGAGTCAATACATGATACATAAGCATTAGAACAAGTTTATGAAGCATAATGAATAAAAAACATAGATACCTCTCCAAAACAACGTTGTTTGGAAACCAACGAAAACAAGGGTCCACTTTAAACGGTCATAACTAGAGTTCTAGATATGGGAATGCAGATATTCCAAGTCGAGGTAATAGCTTAGCCTCTCACGGTTCCAACGAGATGTCACACGCCCAAAACAAGCAAGTAACGAAGGAGATATGATCATTTTACGAAAAGGGGTCATTGTAGGAAACTTTCTGTTGGCAGCGTATGACGCAGCCTGCGTCACCACGATGCAGCCTGCGTCCTACTGATGCGTGCCTAATTTATACATTTATTTCACCCTTTTTGCACGCATTTCTATGCCATTTGAGTAGCAAAAGCTACTGTTCTACTTTGTTTCGGAGACTTTGGGTATTTCTTTGCTTCGTACAGGTTATTGATCCACAAGGAGCCATAACAAGTAAAGTCTCACCTCTGTGTTGCATTCCGGATACGAATGGAGTTGTGCCTGAGAACTGCTACCATGGGACGTTCAGGAACGGAAGAAGACGCATTGAATTGGAGTGGAATTGGCACGCTGATCTGGGATTTGGTCGATCGACTACATTATTTAGTCGATCGACAGGTTGTGAAATTAGTCGATCGACTACCCATTTTGGTCGATCGACTAATTTGAGTTAGAAGAGGCAGATTTCCTCATTTTAGTCGATCGACTATGTTGTTCAGTCGATCGACTACTTTTAGTTTTAGCCGAGGATTTTATTTTCTTATTTGGCCCATTAGTTTTAATAGTGACAGATTCAGTACTTAAGTCGGAAAAGACTGAAGAATTAGGTTATCTTTTTACACTGTAAAACATTCTACGTTTCTTTAGCAACTTCGGATCTAATACTTTGAATCGATCTTTCTCCCTCTTTTTGGGTATTAAATCTTCTTTTATATTAATTCCTTTTCTCTTATTCTCGTTCATTAATTTCTTTTTCTATTAATTGTTGTCTTTAGCCATGTTTAATTCAATTATTATTGTTGTAGTTAATTTCATTAGATACAACATGAGTAGCTAATTCTTCTTTGCTAGGATTTAGGGGAACTGCGGTTATGTGACGGTATAATGATTAGATTATTAGTTTAGCCATAATTATTGGTTCGTATTGTTAATCGTTGCTTTCAATCGTTAGTAAATTGGTTAAATGCATGTGACTGATTTATTAGTTTGTTAAACCTTGACCTAGATCGTAAGATATGGAAAGGGTAGAACTTGCAGCGAACAATAGAATGCCCTAATTAGAGCGAAAGCTAAATTCGTAATTCTAGGGTGAATAGTAGACCGAAAGGAACTATTCCTTACCCTTCAGACCATGTTTATGTTAATCTTCAAATTCTATCATTGACCATCGTTGACCGTGGTAACCCGATATCCTAGCTATTTCTCTTATCATATTTTAATCAACTTTCGTCCCTTATTTCTCTTTCCCTCACTACTTTTAGGTTAGAATATAAACAATTTAAACCCCCAATTTGTTACTTAGACAGACTATTACTTTGCAAATAGAATTTCTCTAGTCTCCCTGTGGATACGATCCCGACTTCCTTTACTGCATTAGTTTAGGCCTGTTGGTTATCTTTGATTAGGTGTGCGATTTAGCCTGTCAAATTTTGGCGCCGTTACCGGGGAGACGGTGATAAGTTATTTGTTTAATTTTAGTTTGTCTTATCTCAAGGAACTATCGTTCCTTGAGAGTTTTCTCATTTCTTCCCTTTAGTGTTTGTTTATGCCCAGGTGTCCCAGGTCCGAGCTCGTACCATTCGACCCCGAACCAGAAAAGACCCTTCGTGCTAGACGGAACTTTTGGAAAGAATTACATCAAGCTGAAGACTTAAGTACGCTTGATAGTGTTTACGCAGATTTTGTAGCAGAAACACGGTCCTTTGAAGAGGATACTTCTATTTCTGCTGTCACTACTGTAGCTATGCCTAATATAGCTAGCCACTCCGAGCCTACTCTCGCCTCTATTCCTAAGGGATTTTCCCTTCCGACAGCAAACAATGGTACTTTCGACATTCGCCCCTCCTATGTTCATTTGGTGGAGCGTAATCAGTACGGAGGTGGAGCGAATGAGGATCCTGGTCAGCATATGGAAATCTTTACAGACTATTGTTCTACTATTCCGCTTACTGCTGGGGTGACTGCTGATAAGGTGAAAGAGGTATTACTTCCTTTCTCTTTACGGGATAATGCTCGTGAATGGTATCGGTATTTGGATAAAGAACAAGCGAGGATTACAGACTGGAACACACTCGCTCTAGCCTTTTACAAGAGATTCTTCCCTCCCCAGCGTACCAATGGTTTAAGAGGGCAGATGACTAGCTTTAAGCAAGTGGCAAGTGAAGACCTAAACGAAGGTTGGACTCGTTTCAAGCGGCTTGTTCGCTCCGTTCCGCACCATGGATTTCAGCAATGGTTCCTTTGTAACCAATTTTATAATGGGTTGTTTGACGATCATCGGGCTGTTCTTGATTCCGCTGCCAATGGGAGATTCCAGCAGAATATTGACGATGATAAGGGTTGGAATATCATTGAGGAAATGGCAAGACACACGGCCGAGTATGGAAATCCAAGGGGAGGTATGCGCAAGGGTTGTGATGAATCTAGTGCGGTTGTCGCGCAACTAGAGGCTATGAATGCTAGATTTGATAGGTTGGAGATGAGTCAGGTTCCGGGGGGACAACAGACAGTTAATGCTATGGTTCAACAAACGTCCACTTGTGAGAGATGTGGGGATGAGGGGCATTCTGCAGCTGCTTGTATGACGGAGAAAGAGCAAGTGCTTGCTTTCCAACAATACAAGCAAAGCAGTCCGTTTTCCAACTTTTACAATGAACGAACTAGGGAACATCCTAACTTCTCGTGGAAAAGTCAGAACGTTTTGAACCCCACCGCAACACAACAACAAGTTTATACCCCACCGCATCGTAGTCAACAACAAGGTGGTTTCCTTCACCAAAAGGCACCGTCTTTTCCTCCTCCGACTCAACAACCACCTATTGTACCAACTGAAACTGCGGAACTTAAGTCCATGTTTCAATCTTTCATGGTACAATACCAAAAGAATGAGCAAGCTAAAGATGCTTCAATCAAGATGCTTGAGACACAAATGGCACAAATAGCATCTAAGCAAGCTACAAGGCAACCAGGTACGTTGCCGTCTCAGCCGGATAGGCAACATGACACGGCTAATGCGATACATCTCCGAAGCGGTCTTTCATATGATGAGCCGAAGCTGCCTCCAGCGACTGAAAAAGTCACATCCGACGGTTTAGAAGCAAACCAGGAAGAAACAGCAGCAGACGAGTCTGCTGTGCCACTGACAAAAAGTCGATCGACTGACTCAATCAGTCGATCGACTAAAATCTCTGACGCTGAATCTGAACTAGGCGGAAAAAGTCGATCGACTGATGCAACTAGTCGATCGACTAATGTGAGTAGTCGATCGACTGACCAAAATAGTCGATCGACTATTTTGCCCTCTGACGACACTGATTCGATACCTGTTCCTAATGAGGCGTCTTCTACTACCAATAAGACGTCTAGTTCTGCTCCAAAGAAGAATACAACTGCTGATCCGCAAATTGTTATCAAAGTTCCTTTTCCGGGACGACTAAAGAACACAAAGATCGAGCAGCAATTTGGTAAATTCATGGAGGTCGTAAAAAATCTCCAGGTAACTGTACCATTTACTGAGTTAATTACCCAAGTACCTTCTTACGCTAAATTTATGAAAGATATTTTGACTCAGAAGAGAAGTTTCAATGAAATGGAGACTATTGCTTTTACCGAAGAGTGTAGTGCACTCCTACAAAGCAAATCTCCACCCAAATTAAAGGACCCAGGTAGTTTTTCAATTCCTTGCACCATAGGCACCCATGTTATCGATAAAGCTTTGTGTGATTTGGGTGCAAGTGTTAGTGTGATGCCCTATTCAGTTTGCGAGAAACTGAACATGGGAGACCTCAAAGTTACTAACGTAACTTTACAAATGGCTGACCGAACAGTTAAAAGACCCCTAGGTGTTTTAGAGGATGTTCCTGTTAAGATAGGTAAATTCTTTATACCTGTCGACTTTATTGTGTTAGATATGGCCGAAGATACTCAGATTCCCATAATTCTAGGTAGGCCATTTTTACATACTGCAGGAGCTATTATTGATGTCAAGCATGGACGCTTGACTCTAGAGGTGGGGGGGTGATAAAGTGACCTTTAATTTAGCAAATACTCTTGCCAAACCTATGATAGAGGACACTTGCTATGCTATTGATATAATTGATCACTCTGTTTTTGATGTTTGGTCGGGTCCCTTGATTAGGGACCCGTTAGAGGCTTTGATGGTTTTGGATGCATGTGCAGATAACCCGGAGAACAATGACGCTGTGTTGGGTATGCTAGAAGTCGCTTTGGAAGGTCGTGACCTCACAAATGCTGAAGGAGAAACGGTAAAATGATTGGTAAATACTTCTTGTGCTGTCGAAGTAAAAACACCTGAACTTAAACCTCTCCCTTCTCATCTTAAGTATATGTTTTTGGATGAGTGTAAGAAATACCCAGTCATTGTTAGTGCTAAGCTTTCTAATAACCAACTAACTGCTTTGTTGGATATCCTAAATAAGAACAGGAAAGCCTTGGGTTACAGTTTGGAGGACTTGAAAGGAATCAGTCCTGACATTTGTATGCACAGAATTGAATTAGAGGAAGGACACAAGCCCTGCAGGCAAGGTCAGCGTAAGTTGAATCCGAAAATGCAGGATGTTGTGATGGCAGAGGTAATGAAACTGCTAGATGCAGGTATTATTTATTCTGTTGGCCATTCTAAATGGGTGAGTCCAGTTCAGGTAGTCCCGAAGAAAGGAGGGACTACAGTGGTAAAAAATGATAAGAATGAATTAATACCTACTAGAGTTGTCACTGGATGGCGAATGTGCATTGATTATCGACAATTAAACGTTGCCACAAAAAAGGATCATTTCCCCCTCCCTTTCATTGATCAAATGCTAGAAAGGTTAGCTTCCCATAAATTTTTCTGCTATCTAGATGGATACTCAGGGTTCTTTCAGATCCCTATCCACCCAGATGATCAGGAAAAAACGACTTTTACTTGCCCACATGGTGTTTTTGCTTATCGCAGAATGCCATTCGGATTGTGTAATGCCCCAGCTACCTTCCAAAGGTGAATGATGGGGATATTTTCTGAGTATATCGAGTCGATAATGGAAGTTTTTATGGACGATTTCAGCGTCTATGGAAGTGATTTTGATACATGTTTGACTAACCTTGATAAAGTTTTGCAGAAGTGTATCGAGGTTAACTTGGTTCTAAACTGGGAAAAGTGTCATTTCATGGTCAACGAGGGAGTTGTCTTAGGGCATTTAGTTTCTGACGAGGGCATCCAAGTTGATAAGGCAAAAGTGCAAGTGGTAGAGCAATTACCACCTCCCGTAAATGTTAAGGGAGTTAGAAGTTTTCTTGGCCATGCCGGCTTTTATCGCCGGTTTATTAAAGACTTCTCGAAAATTGCTAAACCACTTACACAATTATTGCTCAAGGATGCCCCATTCAATTTTACTGATGAATGCCTTTCTGCTTTTGACAGGTTGAAGCAAGCCTTGATTACAGCACCAATTATTCAGGCTCCAGATTGGGAACTTCCGTTCGAAATCATGTGTGATGCTAGCGATTTCGCTGTCGGCGCAGTACTAGGTCAAAGAAAAGAAAAGGCTTTGAGTGCAATTTACTATGCGAGCCGGACATTAGATGAGGCTCAAGTGAAATATGCCACCACAGAAAAAGAATTGCTAGTTGTGGTATATGCGCTAGAAAAGTTTCGATCTTACTTGTTAGGTTCGAAAGTTATTATTTTTACTGACCATGCCGCACTGAAGTACCTTCTTGCTAAGAAGGAAGCCAAGCCAAGGCTGTTGCGGTGGATACTCCTACTCCAGGAGTTTGATTTGGAGATTAGAGACAAGAAGGGAGCTGAAAATTTGGTTGCCGATCATTTATCTCGCATACCATCGCAGGAAAAGGGAGATTCTTTACCTATTAATGATTCTTTTCCTGACGATATTCTGATGTCTATTACTAATGAAAATCCGTGGTATGCTGATTATGCTAATTTCATTGTAGGTAATCTATTGCCTCCTGACCTGTCTTTTCAGCAAAAGAAGCGTTTCCTTCACGACGTGAGGCATTACTTTTGGGACGATCCTTATTTATTTAAGGAATGCGCGGACGGTCTTTATCGACGGTGTATACCGTAGTGGGAGACCAAGGCAATCCTAGAAGCATGCCACTCTTCATCTTATGGTGGTCACCACGGTCCGTCTCGAACCGTGGCTAAGGTACTTCAATCTGGTTTTTATTGGCCCTCTATGTTTAAAGATGCTAAGGATTTTGTGGTAGCTTGTGATGCATGTCAGCGAACAGGAAATATATCTAAGCGGCATGAGATGCCTCAAGTAGGAATACTAGAGGTGGAGGTTTTTGATGTCTGGGGCATTGATTACCAAGGCCCATTCCCGTCAAGCAAAGGTAATAGATATATATTAGTCGCTGTTGATTATGTATCCAAGTGGGTAGAGGCTGTTGCCTCGATCCATTGTGATGCTAAGACTGTCATCCAACTGTTTAAAAAGGTAATTTTCCCTCGCTTTGGTGTCCCTCGGGTTGTCATTAGCGATGGAGGTATGCATTTTAAAGAAAAACAACTTTGTGCTTTATTGTCTAAATATGGTGTTGCACACCGTCGTGGTTTGGGATATCACCCTCAAACTAGTGGTCAAGTAGAGGTTTCCAATCGGGAAATCAAAGAAATATTAGCAAAGGTTGTCTCTAAATCTCGAAAAGATTGGAGCATGAAACTGGATGACACCTTATGGGCCTATAGAACGGCATTTAAGACACCAATTGGCACTTCACCATATCGATTAGTCTATGGTAAATCCTGTCATTTACCCGTAGAACTAGAGCATAAGGCTTGGTGGGCCATTCATGAATTGAATTTTGACAGCAAACTTTGTGGTGAGAAACGTTTGTTGCAGATAGATGAGCTGGACGAGTTCCGGATGAATGCCTATGAAACCTCCAGAATATACAAAGAGAAGACAAGACGGTGGCACGATAAGAGACTTATACCGCGAGAGTTCAAAGTTGGTGAGAAAGTATTGCTATTCAATTCCCGACTCCGCCTTTTTCCTGGTAAACTGAAGTCCAGGTGGTCTGGACCCTATACGGTAACTTCAGTTTCTAAGTTTGGGTCAGTTGAGTTAGAAAACTCCGAAGGCAAGCGGTTTAAGGTAAATGGTCATCAAGTAAAGCATTATTACGGAACCACGGATTCTATCGGAATGATCGAAGTATTATACTTCGACCATATTGATGAACAAGCCAATTGAGGTAACAAGGTCGAGCGGGACCTCGTAAACCAGCGCTTACCGGGAGGCAACCCGGATTGTATTAAGCTTGTATGTTTGAACTTTTTGCTATCAACTTAGTTTAGCTTTGTGAGTTGAATTACTTTTAGTTGTTAATTTAGCTTCTTAGTGTTTTTCATTAGCTTCGCTTGAGTATTAAGTGAGAGAGGGGCTGACTTTTGACTGAAAGGTGCGTGTTAAGAGATCGTGTCGCGCAATTTCTTAGAACAAAGAAAGTCGATCGACTGAAATTTTTGGTCGATCGACTATTTTTGTTGAAGAAGGATTTTTTTTCGGGATTTAGTCGATCGACTGAATATTTTGGTCGATCGACTATTTTTGTTGAAAAGCGATTTTTTGCTACATTTAGTCGATCGACTAGAAATTTCAGTCGATCGACTAAATCAAGGCAAAACAACAAAAAAAATTTCGAATTTAGCTGTTATTTTTACCGTCGCGCGGCACTTTTGTTTCTTTCTCATTTCTTTCGTCCTTCTTCTTGTTTTCACTGCATCACTCTTCTTCTCCCTCATTCTTCCCCTTATTCACTCTCTTTTGTTACTTCTATTCTTTCCTAACCCTCACAAGTAAATTTTATTCTTTAAATCCTCTCAATCTTTCAATTCCAATAATCCCAATTGAAAAAATTAGGGTTTGAGTTTTCAATTGATTTGGGGGTTTCTGAAAAAGTTACACAGCTAATCATCAAACTTTACTTGTGATAGGTACACTATGGAAGGAGGCAAGCGACGGAGGATGGCCACCGGACAAACCTCCAGGCGGCAGACGGCAGTTCCGACGCCGACCGCAGAAACGAGTGACGGAATTCCAGCAGACCCGTATACCGCAATAATTCCACACGAACCGCTAGATAGTCTACCTGACTATCCGGAGGTAATTTTTGAATCCCAAACTCAAAAGAATCGGTTTGAATCACTCTCGCATAACCCTATTGTTCCTTCGCGTTTTCTTGATCGTGACGCGCTAGTGGCTTTAGACCTCTATGATAGTGTTATAGGCATTCTGAATGGTACAGGGATGTCAGGTTTAATTCAAATGAAAGAGTACACTTACCAATCCCCGACCCTTGAGTTTTTCAGCAGCTTCTTTTTATCTTTCGCTGATTTTAAGGCGAATGTGAATGCCGCTTGCATCCGTTTTCGCCTTCTTAATCAGCCCTTTACCTTTTCCGTGCCTGAGTTTGGTGCTCTTCTTGGTCTGCTTGGAGAAGGGGAATATCACCCCCCTAGAAAATTGATTCAGCCACTGTGGGCCGCTCTTTCCGACCACCATAATGGTAGGAAACGGGGTTTGTTTGTGCATCATCCGGCTGTGCGTTATTGGCTTTGTTTAATTGCAAGCACAATTTTTGGACGAAAAGAAGCCAATAATGTAAACTCGGATGAGCTTCACATCTTAGGCGGCTATTTGAATATCGATAGTGGTCGTCCGTTTTTGCTAAATATTGCTTATCTCGTCGCTCAGCACTTTGTTAATGTTGCAGACGGGGTCTTGACTTCTATCTACTGTGGGGGGGTGGTCACCCATATTGCTAAACGATTGCTTCCCGACTTCCCCAGGGGTATGCTACCCATTGGTCACGAAAACCAATTTTTAGACAATGCTTGTGTGATCGATCGATTTTTCTTGTGTCACATAAATTGGCTCTTAGATGACGGGACGTGGAAAATCTCCACGTCCACTTCAATGACTTTGCCTTGCGACTCTTTACCTCCTTTGACCCCTCTTTCTTTTGTCGCGCGAAAGGCATCTCGACCGCATGTCCCCTCGTACCTTTTACCTTACATTCTACCTAGGAGGGCCGGTGGTCGTAGTCAAGAACGAGAGATGGGGCAGCCATCTACATCTACTCCTGTTGGATCTTCCTCGGGTTTTCCGACCCATTTCATACCTCCACCCCCTTTTGTGCCTCCTTCGGTCATTGACCAAGGGGCACGTGACCGTATGCTACTTGATTTAGGTGGCAGGATAGCGCAGCTGCAAATGAACCAGGCCTTGTTTGGATTTCCTGTCTATGAGTCCTACGTACGTACCGGTCGAGTACCACATGATCGAACCCACCCTTCTTACTACCGCTATCCGGAGGGTCGCTATCCCGACAGAGACGCCACGGAGGCGAGTCGTAGTGACGAGGACGCTGAGTCGGAGGAGGAGGAGGAGAGCGATGGTTAGTAGGAGCTTGATGCGACCTCCCTTGTTGTTTGTTGGTTTGGGAAGGTCGTCTTGGTATATAATTGTAAGTTTCTTTATCATATTCTACTCCGCATGCATTTCTCTCATCTTGCACCCCTTTCCCTTACATGCTGCTGCTGATGTTTGTCTGCTGAACACAATGAGGTCATTGTGTGATTTGGTTTGGGGAGGGTATGCATCTGTCTTAGTTTGCATCCATCTGCATTTTATTGCATTTCAGCTTTCATGTTTATTGCATTTCTGCATGCATTGTTTATTTAATTTAAAAGAAAAAAAAATTTGAAAAATCATAAAAACACAAAAACATGTTTATTTTTGCATTTAGGTCGAGTCGGAACGGTTGATAACAATGATGAAACCGCTTCTATGCTTTTATAGTCTAAGACTTGCATCGTTAATGCCATCTTGTACAATCATTTGCATAATCTACGAGTTTTTGATTAAAATTTACTGAACGAATAGACTTGACTTGATATCGGCAACCTACTTAAACATTCTAAGGAATTAGAGCCTTCATAAACTGATGACATTCATGATCAGTTTCATCTAGGATATGAGTAGGACTCCTTATAAGGCATGTAACATTAATTTGCATAAGCATGATATCTACCTCTTAGTGCCTGTATGCATTCGGTTTGTGGAAGGTGACACATGTGGAGAGGCAAATCCTTTTTTCTCATTTTTTACCCTTAAACTTCACTAGCCAAATTGACCTATTTTTACCCGATCTTTAACTACAATCCCAAAATTTGCCTACCTTAGTCAAGCTAGTTTAATTGTTGTATTGGGTACGTATTTGATCGTCAGTTTGGTATTTCAATTTCGCAATGAGAAAGGGTTGCTAATTTGAGAAAGAAAAAAAAAAAAGAAAAAAAAAACAACCAACACTCGAAAAAAAAAACAGAGAAATAATACCAAATAAAAGAGTTGTTGAGTGTTGAAAAAGAAAAGAAAGAGGAATGTTTATACTCCCGTGCTTGTCCTTATACATTTTGGGGAGTCGTGTTGTGTGTATTGAGTTATGCCAAATTTGGCATCGATCTTAATTTTAAATTGGGTTTATAAGGCGGATAAGTGTACTAATTGGTTACGGTTGTACTAGCTTGGCTTTACCTCCATATATCCAAAATCTATTTTGCCCCTTTTTACCCAATTACCTCACCTCACACTATTTGTAAGTCCTCGGCATGTGTCTTGGTCCAGGTTGGTTGGAATGCGTATGTACGGTCGCGAGAGGTATTTATCATGTTAAATTGCATACATGCTCTTATAGGTCGCAGTTAGGTGAGTGACTATTTTCTCTCTTATCTTACAAACTTTCTCACCTTGTGCTTTGAATGAGTGATGAGTGACCCGTGAGAGTCCGATATTTACAAGTCTTGCAAGGTCGACGGTTCAGTTTCCTTTATCATTGATTTAACTCGTTCGCATTTGATTTTATGACTTGGTATTAGCTTTTATGCATTAACCGGTTTAGACACTAGAAGTGCATGTAGTTCTGAGCTTTTTCTTCGTTCCATTAAGTGAGTTTATTGTCCATAGTCTTTGCTTGCTTGGGACAAGCAAGGGTTTGGTTTGGGAAGGTTTGATGCGTGCCTAATTTATACATTTATTTCACCCTTTTTGCACACATTTCTATGCCATTTGAGTAGCAAAAGCTACTATTCTACTTTGTTTCGGAGACTTTGGGTATTTCTTTACTTCGTACAGGTTATTGATCCACAAGGAGCCATAACAAGTAAAGTCTCACCTTTGTGTTGCATTCCGGATACGAATGGAGTCGTGCCTGAGAACTGCTACCTTGGGACGTTCAGGAACGGAAGAAGAAGCATTGAATTGGAGTAGAATTGGCACGCTGATCTGGGATGTGGTCGATCGACTACATTATTTAGTCGATCGACAGGTTGTGGAATTAGTCGATCGACTACCCATTTTGGTCGATCGACTAATTTGAGTTAGAAGAGGCAGATTTCCTCATTTTAGTCGATCGACTATGTTGTTCAGTCGATCGACTACTTTTAGTTTTAGCCGAGGATTTTATTTTCTTATTTGGCCCATTAGTTTTAATAGTGACAGATTCAGTACTTAAGTCGAAAAAGACAGAACAATTAGGTTATGATCTTACACTGTAAAACATTCTACGTTTCTTTAGCAACTTCAGATCGAAGACTTTGAATCAATCTTTCTCCTTCCTTTGGGTATTAAATCTTCTTTTATATTAATTCCTTTTCTCTGAATCTCGTTATTTGTTATTCATTCTCGTTTATTAATTTCTTTATCTATTAATTGTTGTCTTTAGTCATGTTTAATTCAATTCTTATTGTTATAGTTGATTTCATTAGATCCATTATGAGTAGCTAATTCTTCTATGCTAGGATTTAGGGAAACTGCGGTTATGTGACGGTATAATTAGTAGATTATTAGTTTAGCCATAACTATTGGTTTGTATTGTTAATCGTTGCTTTAAATCGTTAGTAAATTGGTTAAATGCATGTGACGGATTTATTAGTTTGTTAAACCTTGACCTAGATCGTAAGATATGGAATGGGTAGAACTTGCAGCGAACAATAGAATGCCCTAATTAGAGCGAAAGCTAAATTAGTAATTCTAGGGTGAATAGTAGACCGGAAGGAACTATTCCTTGCCCTTCAAACCATGTTTATGTTAATCTTTTAGTTCTATTGTTGACCGTCGTTGACTGTGGTAACCCGATATCCTAGCTATTTCTCTTATTATATTTGATTTCACTTTCTTCCTTTATTTCTCTTTCCTTCACTACTTGTAGTTTAGATAACAAACAATCAAAACCCCCATTTGTTACTTAGACAGACTATTACTTAACAAATAGAATTTCTTTAGTCTCACTGTGGATACGATCCCGACTTCCTTTACTGCATTAGTTTAGGCCTGTTGGTTATCTTTGATTAGGTGTGCGATTAGCCTGTCATAGGGCACGTTACTTCCATGGGAATCAAACGTGTTCCTGAGTTGTATTAATTGTTTGTATGAATTAGATACATCTTTTCATATACTAATAATAACTTCATCGTATTGTTTTCATATTTTGTTTTTCATGTGGATTGTATGGACAACATTGAACACCACAAAGTGAACTGAATAACATTATATGTGTTTTGGTCCGTAATCGCCTACATGAGCTGATAACTCTGGCTATTATATTGTTGAGTCGATTGATGGTGGGTTCAACGAGCCATAAGTCAAACTGTTGACTGATCGATCACAAATACGAGTTATAAGGATACCTCGTAGGACATTGTAATTCGTGACGACGTCATGGAGTCCTAAATGTTTAACAACATTCGGTGCCAGGTTGTGGATTGGACGTCCATAGTGTTCCTAGAGTCGATTCTTTTAACTATCGACTGTCTCTTGAGATTAAGGCAGTTTTTGGGTGACTTTGGTTTCTTTCTCATGGTCGACCGTAACAGGAGGCCAAGTAGATTTTTACTTGGTCATTTCATACTGTGCTTACATCTGCAGGATTCGAGTTGAGGAAAATATCCAACCCTTTATCAGGTTTTGTTATTTCTCAGGGCCACTCGAGGAGTAGTAACTGAAATGCATGGCCATGCTCGAATAATGATTCGTTTATCAGTTGAGTTACTCTCTAGTCAAGAAAACCACTCTTGATAATGATCACTTTTAAAAATACGACCTTTGTGAATGCGGACTTTGCAAATTGTTTTACATTGAGTGGGAGAAATTTAAGGATATGAGAATCGGTTATCGCACATACACTTGTAAAAACAAGTGGGAGATTGTTGGAGCTAGTGTCCTCCACAGTTAGTGTGATAACAGCTAAGGTTCACAGGGTATACTTTGTATTATAATCAGTTGATTAACGTTTATCGATAACGGTTGGCTTGCTAGATAAGTTTGACGTTATTGTCATACAGATGGCGGTGATCAATTGATCCCTAAAAGTCACACCTAAAGGATGTGTTTGAGAGATGTGATTATTTGAGAAAATAATCATATTGAATTGATGCCTTATTAAATGACTAAACGGTTAGTCGACGTATTTGACTAAAAGGTTAGTCAATGTGATGATGATACGATTATTTAATAACGATTAAATAATGTTAGCTGGTATATAATAAAAGAGATGCCAACTACCAAAAAGAGGTTGAGTTAAATTAGGAAACTAGGGTTTTGGTTTTGATTTTGATTGCTTCCTCTTGTGGTTTTACGGTACAAAGGGAAACAAAAGGAAAAAGAATAAAACCCTAGCCTACAACTTAATCTCACGGTACACTCAAGAAAACAAGAGAAGAAAAATTCTGATTTTTGCCTCTCTTATTCATATTCATCATCAATATACACACAAAATTAGAAGTAATTTTGGGTAATCGTTCTAGCACGACGAAGGCATTTCTTGAACCATCTTGGGTGTTACGATTAGGAGAATACCTACTTTGGTATTTGTTCTTAGGCCTTTTACTAGGACCGAAGGTTATTTCTTAATCGCATGTTTTATATTATGCAATTCAATTTATGACTAGAAATTCATATAGTTATAATTTCATTATAATCCGAAATTTCTAAAGGGATGTAAACCGTTATTTCCCACATTCTTAACATCAATTACTGCTCCAGCAGTGTGTAAAAATGGCCTTCCTTAAATAATAGGGATTTGAGAATCTTCAGCCATATCTAGCACGATGAAATCGACGAGAATGAAAAACTTTCCTACTTTGACAGGCACATCTTCTAAAACTCCCATAGGTTGTTTTAAAGAACGGTCTGCCATTTGGAGAGTGATACTGGTGCATTTGAGAATTTCCATATTCAATTTTTCACATATGGAATAGGGCATGACGCTTACACTGGCACCTAGATCGCATAGAGCTTTATCTATTGTGTAGGTGCCTATAGTGCAAGGTATAGAGAAACTACCGGGATCCTTTAACTTAGGAGGGGACTTATTTTGCAACAAAGCACTGCACTCAGCTGTGAATGATATGATTTCAACATCATCTAAAGTCCTATTCTTAGTTAAGATATCCTTCATGAATTTTGTGTAAGAAGGGATTTTAGTGATTAATTCAGTGAAGGGAACCGTTACCTGGAGGTTTTTGACTACTTCCATAAATTTGCTAAACTGGGTTTCCTTATGATTTCTCCTCAAGCGTTGGGGAAATGGAACTTGGATCTTGATGGGTTCCTTCAAAGGTTCATCATTCTTTTCTTTGTTTTCCGCTTCCTTAGCGGTGGATGGTTGGGAATATATTTGGCTCTCTACTGGTGTTGGATCAACTATTGTTTCCTTGGGTTGCTGAGGTTCCTTATAAGTGGTACCACTCCTAAGGGTGATAGCATTAGCGGTGTCCCTCGGTTGCTCACCATGAGGTGGGAGTTGGCCTTGTTTCCTTTGGGCATTAGAGGCAGCCAATTGGGCCATTTGAGTTTCAAGCATCTTGATGGCAGCACTTTGAGCTTGATCACTCTTTTGAAGTTGAGCAAACATTGAATCTTGTTTTTGAACAACTTGGAGAAGCATGGATTCAATTTTGCTCAGGCTTGAGTCATTGGGTTGGTTTTGATTTTGGGGTGGTTGGTGTTGAGGTTGGTGTTGGTAAGGTTGATTGAAGTTAGGTTGAAATGGAGGTCTCTGGTTTTGAAAACCAGGTGGATTATAGGGCTTCTGTTGATGTGGTATGAATGGTTGTTGAATCTGATGGTGGGGATTCTGAATGTTGATGCTTTTGTAGGACAAAAGAGGATGGTTCTTTGTGTTCTCATTATAGAAGTTTGAGAAAGCATTGCCCTGCCTGTATGCTTGGTAGGCATTGACTTGCTCTAACGAACTCCTACATTCTTCAAAACTGTGTCTTCCAACCCCACATGTCTCACATACCACTATGTGGTTAGTGACGTTAACATGTTGCTTGGATTGGGAAGAGCTTCCTACTTGTTGCTGCAGAAGGGCTAATTGGGCATCTAGGGGTGCTACTTTGCTAGAATCTTCCTGCTTGGTCTTGAGTGGCATAGCACGTGAGTTGCTATACTGAGAGTCGTGAATTGTCATTGACTCGATAGTTGCACTAGCTATTTCTACATCGATATGATCAAAACGACCATTGTTAGCGGAGTCGAGGATACGACGCGATTCGCCACAACAACCGTTGTAGAAGGTGATAGCTAAGAACCATGAATCAAGGCCATGATGAGGGCATTCTCTTTGTAATTCTTTGTACTTTTCCCATGCCTCATTAAGGCTTTCATCGCCTCTCTGACGGAATCCAGTGATTTGACTCCGTAAGAGTGCGGTTCGTTCTAGTGGGAAGTACTTTTGATAGAAAGCAAGAGCTAGACCATCCCAGTCGGCTATTCCTAAGGCAACTCGGTCAAGGCTATTGATCCAAAGTTTAGCCTTTCCTGTTAAAGAGAAGGGAAAGAGCCTTTCCCTAATCTGCTCTTGGGATATTCCAGTTTGTCTAATTGTGGAGCAATTGTCACAGAAGTTTTGAATATGAAGGTTGGGATCTTCTGTGGCATTGCCACCAAATTGACTTCTTTCTATTAAACTGATGAAGGCAGGTTTGATTTCAAAGTTTTGGGCTGTGATTTGGGGTGTAGCAATACCCCTTGGAAGTGTATCTGCAGTTGGTTTGAAATGGTCTGAAAGTCGAACCATTTTCTTTGGTGAAGATGAAGATGGAGTGTTGTTTGAAATTTGATTGGTTTTTGGGAATGGAGATGAGAATGGATCTTCTTCTCCTTCAAGATTAGATAAAATATCCTAGTAGTTCTCACGAATACGGTCTAAACTTAAAGTATCAGAAGCTTTTGAGATTTCGTTGAATAGCTTTCGTCTCCTACGCAGAGTCCTTTCTAGATCGGGGTTTAAAGAGATAGGGGTCCCTAGTCTAGAAGATCTGGGCATAAGATTGAAAAGCTAAGATGAAAACCAAGAGAGGTCTGAAGGAATTTGGGTTCCTAAAGACTAGATAAAACTAATTGCAATAAAAATCACAAGAAAAAGGAAAACTAAACCGTGCTCCCCGGCAACGGCGCTAAAATTTGATCGTCCCTGTCGCAAGCCCTGGTCAAAGATAATTACCCAGACTAGGCTAATAACAAATTAATGTAATTAGGGAAGTATGGGTCGATCCTCGGGGAGATGGTGTTTCCTATAAAATGTGAAATGTCTTGAAATTGGGTCTTATCTAACGAGTATCTGGGTTTTGGGGTTTTGATTTCTAAACTAATAAAAAGAATAAATGAAAACAAAACAAAAGTAAATCAAAACGAAAATAATAAAGCAGGTGATGAATTAACAATGATAAAAAGAATCTAGGGAAGTAGGTTCACACATGTAGATTAACATATTGATGAAATGGGATTTAGAACATGCAAATAATTCATTGTGAGTTCGTAAGAATGATGTGTTCATTACAATCATAGATCAGATGGTCTAGCAGGCTTTTAGGCAATTTACTAGGTCTTAATCTACCATGTCATGCTTTGTCTATTCAATTCACGTATTTATACCTTGGAAAAGAATTCCATTTAGTCAATGATTTTGATCAGGAATCGTTAACTATCATTATAGTCCAAACATGCATAGACACGACGTTTTAAAAGCACAATTTCTTTTATCCAATTATCATGTTTTAATCAACCTACATGGCTACCCTACACCCTAGAAAAATGACTACTCACTCATGGCGATGTTTAAATCTAAGATGATGTTAATAATAAAAACTAGACATGTTTATTTGATTTTGACAATATTTTAGGACTCTCTAAGTGGCGATAATAACGACGCTAAATTGACGATCTAGGGAAATGAAACGATTACAACGATATTGAAATTGAATCTAAAATAACATGTAAAGAAAATAACAATCAAATAAGAAACATAAAGACTTTAAACAAAAGATAAAATAGGAATACCTAGATGACGATCAATATAAACAACCATAATAGAAATTCCTTGCATAGAATAGTCGATCCGCAAATTACAATAGTTGAACCACATAAAGTAGATTACAAGGATGAAACCTTTATTGATCTAGGCTAAGAATTTGATGTAGAAAAGACAGAAATAAACTAAGAAACTAAGGACAAAAAGGAAGAAGAAAATGATCTAAACTAGAGAAGAGAGGCTAGGTTTCTCTCCTCCTAATCTAGGGTTTTTGTAAAGAGAGAAGTGTTTCTAATTGTGTCTGAGTTGTTGTGTGTGGTCTCTTGAGATGTGGTGGATGAGGCATCCTTTTATAGCAGTAGGGTTTCGTGGGGAAGGGGTCATGCATTGAAGATATAGGACAAAATAGAGGAAGTCGAAGCAAAAGCTCGGATCAGCAAGGATACCCGATCGGGTACACCACTTACCCGATCGGGTATGTGGTGATCTTGGTCAATTTACTTTCGTTTCATCTCCCCTTGCATATGACTTGACTTTCATTATCCCCCTTGACCTCTTGAGTCGGGTTTGTTGATAGGGTTTGATGTAAAATGATGATTTCCTCGCCTAATTGATCGATCTTCTGACAACTGCGAAATCGTCTTTGCTTCTTCTTTCTTTTGAATCAATGAACCTTCTTGAAATGCCTTTGACTTGGTCAAGCTTGCTTCTTCAAATCGTCGGGTTCTAGGCAAATGCTCGGGAATATAGAAAAAGGGCGTAGAAACGTCACTTTCCCTACAAAACAGGTCAGAACATAGGAATTCGCCTAGAAGACGATATTAGCTCATAAAATGGCTTAACAAAGCACAAATGATATACAAAACCGAGCTAAAATGGGGTTAAAATCATACAAATATTCACTTATCAGGATTAAGGAAGCCATGCACAATTAATAAGTTGTAAATGTTAAAATAAGGATGAATTAATATTGATAAATATTTTCATCACATGCTTTTATTGTTTTGTTAATCTGTTTTATTTGGCCAATTATATTGATTAAATTTGTTAATTCATTCTATAAGTCGAGAGGCACGGAATCGGAATAGACTAAGCATGTGTAGTAGGACGACTCTAGTCATAACGAAAGATCTCTAGGACTCGACCTAAGGTTGACACTAAAATCAAGAGATGGGTGTATTTAGCGTAAACAATTAACAATATTAAGAATTCATATGTTTAACATGAGCATTTACGTATTTGCATGAGTGACCCGACTCCCCTAAACTCTTTTAATATTATTTAATTTACATCATTTTTAGCTAAACATCAAAACTAAACCAACCATTAAACCGACTTTGATAGTAGTCTTTTCATAGCATTTCATAGTGAAATTCCCGTCTCCTTGTGTTCGACCCCTCGTACTACATTAATTTGTGTCTAGGGAAATTTATCTTTGATTAGGTGTGCAACATAGCCTATCAGCCACGTACTATAGGTACATCTTCGATCTTGGGTAAAGAGGTAGATGTAGAAGTCACAACACACAAAAATGCTTGGTGACCCTTCCTCACCATACCCATCAACTTCATCGCGGAAACCAATTGCACACCCATTCAGGAATGAGATCCCTTATACGTTATTCTAACTCCTAAAGGACTCTTAATATATATCTTTTGATCTGTACACTCAAACCTAGCATGGTACAAACCTAACCAATCCATACCTAGGATTACATCAAACTCTCATAGAGGGAACTTAGGAAATTAGCGGGAAAGATTGTCCCCGCAATAGAGATAGGTACGTTAGGGTAAGTAGAACATGAGATAATTTCTCCGTATGGTAAATATATGGGGCCGGGTATCCTCTCTAGAAGTAGGTTCAGTTGCTAACTTATCAACATAAGTTGAAGACACAAAAGACATAGATGCGCCTGTATCAAATAAAATAAGGCAAGATTGTTCTAAGATATAGAACATACTGGTGATAATCTCGAGATGAGCATCGGCCTTGGCACGGCTCACGACATAAATAGAACATTTGGGCTTAGCATTGGGAGTATGCAACTTCCGATCGGGACAATCATTGAAGCGGTGACCGGGCTTCTTGCAAAAGTAGCAAATCAAAGGCCTATTGTGGCCCCTAACTCCGGGATAAACCGGTTGATTTCAACCACCAAAAATACGACACTTAGGAGGGGCATTGGCTTGAGGAGCCACTCGAGTAGGAGCTTGAGGAAGGAAAGGAGGAAGAGCCCTAGCATGGGCATTGGAAGGGGCATTGAACCTTCTTTTGTTAGCAAATGAGGTAGAGGAAGAAGGAGTGAATGGCCTCTTGCCGTAGACATTGGGTCTAGAAGTGAAAGAAAATGAAGGATTCTTTGTCTTGGCTTCTTATTTGATAGCTTTCAATGTTTTTTCTGAAAGTCCTAGACCTCTAATTAGACTCCTCTAATTAGTTCATTAAATTACATCAACTTAATGATTTAGGATCTAGTTATCATGCATGCAAATATAAAAGCATAAATGTAAAGATAAGATGAAATTTTCTTACATTGGAAAATTTCGGCAAAATGGGCACAATAAGAAACTCTTTTCTTATTGTTCTTGAGCATGAAAATAATGGATGATCCTCCATAAAACAACCTCCAAAGTAGAAGGTCTTCTTCTTGTTGCACCCAAGATTAAACCCAAATAATCTTACCTTATTATTAACTAGATAATAAGTAAGATAAATACTACTAATATTATTGTATTACTACACTAGTAATATGGTATGAATATTAGTTTGCATGTGAGTTTTAGAGAGATGTAGGAGGTTTTAGAAAGAAGAAGAAAATAAGCATGAAAATCAAGTGTATGGAAATGAACAACAAGTGCCCATTATATGGCACTATGGCCGGCACACTCAAGCCCAAAAAATGGGTGATTTTCTTCTTATTTTATTCACATGCATAATGGTAGTGTATGGGATTGTATATTGATCATGATCATGTGTCATACATGTCATAACATAATGTGGAGTGTGGATTTAGTAGAGAATAAACATGATTGTTTTTCTACTAGCTAAACCGGTCCACATGTGTCTTATATGGACCATTTTGTTTTTTGATATTTGTCCCACAATTACTTATTAATCATATGCTTAATTATCTTGCATAATTAAGTGTTAATTTGATCATATAACAATTATATGACTCAAATTAGTAAACAATATGTACTTAACTTTTAAGTGATATTTTACCATTATATCAATATATAATGAGTCCCACAATGCCCAATTAATTTATTTTACAACTCCTTGTAAATATAATTAACTAATTACCTCTGCCTCAAAATATATGCATAACCTCAACTAATTTAATGAATTAACGATTAATCATTAAATTAAATCTTATTTAATCGTATTAAAATAAGACGTAAAGTTTATTCAGTCAGTTATCGTATAATTGACTAATAAACTTAAGTGGAATGAGTTCGCAACTCAATTTCCAATAAATAACTCTCGTAACTAAACGTACATATCAAATATATGTAATGCTCTAATTAAACTGTATCGTATACAAATAATTAGTATTCTATTTGGGTCTCATCCTATAGGTGTGACGTAAAGGGATCAGTTGATTACCGCCGTCATACGACAATAACGTCAAACTCTAGTCAGTCAAGCGTTACCGATTTACGTTAATCTACTGACGTGGAGTATCAAAATATACTAATCATGCCACGTTTATTCCAAATGAGATTTATTATATAAATGCACTATTGTGGAGGACATTTACTCCAACATTTTCCGCCCATAGAGCACCAGCAAAGAGCTCTCAAAATGGTGTAGAGCTTCTCCTCACCTTACTTTGGAGCAAGGCACTTAGCATGTTGCGGTAATAAAAAGCTCGATTTTCATCATCTTTGATAAGCCTAGGAGTAAAATGGGCTAACTTGTTGAATTGAAAGTGAATTCTTGGACCGTCATCTCGCCTTGGTTGAAGTCAATAAACTCCTTGAACCTTTGTTGCTTAAGCTCCTTTGGATAGAATCGATCCTCCACTAGTACCTTGAAGCGTTCCCAACAAAAGTTGGCTTCCTGAGTTGTCATGGGACTAATGATAGACCAACTGTCGGCCTCTCTCACAAGGGAGTGCTTGGTGATCCTCACCTTATCCACCTCTTGTACTTAATATAAGTCAAATTGCTTCTCCATTTCACGAAACCATTCTGAAAGTTCGGTAGGATCCGGTTTTCCACTATAGGGCTTGGTGTTACTCCTAGCTATTTGGCTAGCTACCCATGTATATCCCCCTTGGTGATGATCATCTCGAGGAGGAGGGGCATGGTTGGCATTAGCATTGGCCGCATCTTGTTGGTTCCTAATAACTTGGCTGAGAGCCTTCAATATGACATTTTCCACAAGTCGAGGTCTAACCATCTTCTTAAGGCACAAAAACCAAACAAGGTTAGTTCTTAACACTTAGAAAAATCATGGAGACTACCATTCAAAATCCTTAATGTTATACCCATCTCTCATTCATTATTTTAGGGTAAAGTTATCATTTAGGTTAGGGTTCACATGTGTGCAACGGGAGCGTCAAGGGCTCTGATACCAACTGTGAGAACCCTCGATAAAAGCAGAAATAAACAAACAAGCATGCATAGAAAGTGCGGAAAATAAGGGGTTTTAAAAACTTTTACATGCCAAATACGAGGAATCGTCAAAACAAATGAAAACAAAGTAATGAAAGTGCAACGGGGAAACAAGGTCCCTCAAAACAAGGTCTAGTGAATCTAGTAAAACTAGAATCGAACGGTATGGGCCAACGTCTACACGACGCCCGCTAGCGCACTCGTTAAACCCCAAAAAGATAAGCATCATCGATCAACCTGTTCATTCATATAAAACATGAATGCCACAGTCAGTGGGGAGTAACTCGGGGTTCTCCCAGCCATATCACATCAAAATGTATATAAACAAGTATAGAAACATATATCAACATGTGTACACACATAGGGCAGAGCAAAAAAAATCCAAACCGCTTTTTTAAACCAAAACTCGAATTTAGGGACCCGAAAATTCGGGTTTTTTCCAGTCCGGGCTCCTGAACCGCATTTTTATGAGTAAAAAAGGTTCGGTTTTAGGTTTGGAAAAGTTAAAACCGGAACCCGTATTTTGAACCAGTTTAAACAAAAAAAAACACACACTTAAAATGATAGACAGGTGACTAACCCCAAGCATATTCTCGAAAATCAATAACCCTAATTTTCTACAAACTCTATGCCTCCTCTTACTCTCTCACTATTTCCCTTAATATTTTCTCAGATCTGCTCCTAAAACATCAAGCTATTATCAAGAAATTTCAAGATATCACTAAGCAAGGTTAACATCTATCTCACTATTTCATATGTATTGTTTTTCCCTTTATATTTATCTATTTTTCATTTTGTTTTTTTTTTTCAATTGTGTTTAAGTGTTAACTATATAATCTATAAATTGAAAGGTTTTTTTTAATTTTTTCTTCAGTTTCAATTTGTCAATTTCTAATTTTATTGATTTTATTTTATTTGTATTGATTTCTTTGTTTCATATGTGTGCTGCTATTATGATTTTCGTTGTTGATGTTCGCTGCTACTAAGTGTTAGACGATGTTAGTGTTGGAGTAAGTGTCCTCAACAATAGTGCGATCACTTAATTAAATCTCAATAATAAGAATAAAAAGGGATGATTAACATTGTAGTCAACGGATCCACATTAATCGGTGATGATTGGCTTACTAGAGTTTGACATTACTGTCGTATGACGGTGGTGATCAGTTGATCTCTTGAGGTCACACCGAAAGGACGATTCCTTAATCATGAAAATTAATTAATTGTATAACGATACATATTGATTAATCCCTTAAACAGAACAAGTGTACAAGTGAGAAATATATCTTATTGTAATATGATAAAATAAGATTCTATAAATATAATTGTTATATTAGAATGCTTAATGTTTATGAAACATTTGAGATAAACATGATTGGTTGATCATAATTACAATTAGTTGTAGATCATATCAACCAAATATGAGATGACCCATTTTATATATGTGTGATCATTAAGTATTAGTTAAAATGTTAAGTTTAATTTATTTGACATGAAATTGTATTTAACTTGGTTAAATACATAATTATATTATAAGATAACATGTCACATGTGTGACAAATGACAAAATCACAATTATAATATGGACTCCATTTTAAGTCACAAAACCGGCTATATGGGTGGTTGGGTAAGGATTAGGCTATAATATGTTGCTAATCATGATTAGACAAGATGATTACTAAGCCTAAAACCTATAGCCACCCTACAACTTTGATTAGGCAAAAAGCATAAGCATGCCCTCCCTTCCGAAGGGGTGTACCGGTTTTGGTGAGGCTATTAAGAGGATGTTTTCCTCTTATGATGCTTAACTTAATCTCATTATTCTACTACTACAACATCTCACTAGAAATCACGATATACTTAGAAACTTTAGAAGTTTCATAGAACTTGTGTTTAGAGCTTGAACTCGGATTTCTAAGGTAGAAATTTTGAGTGACTTGTCTTGGTTCTAAGGGTACTTGTTAGTTGTTCTAGTATAACAATATACAAGTGATTAAGGATAGTCTAGGTGCATCACCAAGGAGAGTTCCTATACTTGGAACTAGGAAGTTCATCCATATATCCTTAAGCTCAAGAACAAGTACAAGAAGGTGTCTTGTACTTGTGCCCATACACGAATAATACTCAATGTGAGGAACACTTTTCTTTCTCTATTTTGATTTAAAATGTTAGCATGTAAATAGATCTTGAAACTAATTAAAGATAACAAAATAAAACTAGAAAATTTACGAGTTAAAGTAACAAAATAAAACTAGAAATTTAGTAACAAAATAAAACTAGATCTTGAAACTAATACTCAATTTGTAGTTTTTACGAGTTAAAGTAACAAAATAAAACTAGAAACTTAGTGATTTATATGATAAAGTCACGAAAGTTTTTAATCATGTTATACCTTTTGGTCCTATAATGAGTATAGGTCATTGTGATGATTTATGGAAGATTCTTGTTTTATTAAATGATTTTTAGTTAAATAAATCCATTTTAATGAGTAAAATGAACTTTTATTTTCTAAAACTAGTTATAGTTCGAATATAGACATGAAATTTTAATATGATATCACATGCATATTCTACCTACTGTATGTAAACGTTGAGATAAATATGATTTTTTTTGCATGATTTATGATTTTTAATAATTAAAAAGGCATAAATAGTGATTATTTTTGGCATAAATAGCTAAAATAAATTTTTTGGAATGAGAAAATTATCATATGTTGCATAAATATTTTACATATCAGATTTATAAGTTGAAAATCAATTAGATTAATTTTCGTGTGATTTTAGTATTTTATTTGATAAAATCGATTAATAGCAACAATATTTTTCTCTAAAATGATTCGAAAATATTTGACTCAAATTTTGAAATGAATATGTTCCTGAAAATGTTTCCGAATATACAAAATTTTAATTTTCAAGTTTATAAATTATTGTAATTTAATTTGGATTTATTACATAAACGTTATGTTAATAAGGGTCAAAACCGAGCAATAATGCAAAACCGAGTTGAATTATTGTCAAATAATTAGTGGAGACTAATTTTTGAGTCCTAAAACAGTTAGGATAATTAACTTGGACTTAAATTTGATTTAAGTAGTAATTTGTGATTTTAATTGGTTATTATCACGCATTTCCATAAAACCGCGTTTATATATACGATATAAGGTTATTAGGGCGATTTGGCACATTAATATTGCATGAGTTTACATATAATTATGCTGCATTTCGAATGAATGAATGTCATTTTTGGATTTATGTAATTTTGAATTATGTAATTTGTCTTAGTATGGCCTTAGTTTTTAATCGATATTACCCGTAATGTAAGGGAATGTTGATTCGGTTGTAATTTAATGTGATCTCGTATCACTTTTGTTGTATAATTTTATTTAAATTTTTCCATATGGATTATAGGAAAGTGTTGTAATTTTATACATTTGAGTTTTCTAAACACGCTGGCATTTGGAAAGGTGTTCCAAAAGAAGACGGTGTCTTTGGGAGGCGTGCAAATGAAGTTCAAGGGACCAAGGAGTTGGTTTCCGAATTTGTAATAGTTAATTTGATTTTCTATTATTTTAGGATGGCCATACTAGGAATTTATTAAATTGCTTGCATTTTTATTTATATGTCACATGCATGCCAAATCGCCATATAAATTACACATGCATTTTATCGAGTCAATCGACCGCTTCAATTATAATTATCGATAGTTCACCTATTTAGTTCACTCAAAAGGAGATAGATAATATAAATTGACTTGACCTCTATTTTTGTAATTGAGACTTAGCCTTCACAAATAGTAGAACCCATGAATCCCAATTTTGTAAGGAAGTAGGTTCGGCTCACCGAGCTGCTAAACTTATTACGTTGGGTAAGTGGGGCAATAAATCGTTATTGCATTGAAATTTGGCTGAACTCAACGGACAGATTAGGGTCTGTGGCCCATGTGTTCAGGGGCTAAAGATGACAATAAAGTATTTCATCGACCAAGAATTCTAATTGTAGAATCGGTTAAAGAGTTAACCCACCAAATAATATTGATAAAACTCGTGGAGTCCGTGCCTCACATAAACCCGAGTTAATATAGGATTTGGGTCTTGGAATCATTTATGTAATTGGATAGAGGTCATTATGTAAATGCTAAACTTGTTTAAAATATTTACAAGTATCTTAAAAACGATAAATGTTGATGTTTCTTTCATTTTCTATTTTGTAGTCCAACTCATTTTAATTCGCAATGTCGGAAAACAACAATAACGAGGTTCGACCTCCACCACTCACCACCGTATCATGGCTAAGATCCTTCATGGATCTTTGTAAACTTGAAAAGAATGGTTCAAACTTCACAGACTGGAATGGGCAACTACGTACGCTTAACCGCCGAACGTGATGGTAAGCTTAGTTACCTAACCGAGGCGGCCCCTAGCCCTCCAAATGCGAGGTCATCGAACGTCACTAGGGAGGCCTATGAGACCTACCACAAGGAGTCGGCAGCGATCAAGAATGTCTTGATATTTTTTATGGATAGCGAGCTTCAACGTAATGCCATTAAAATGACGCCCGCATATGAAATCTATTCTAAGATCGTGACCATGTTTTCACGAGCTCCAAGAATTTTGCAATACGAAGTCGCCTCTCAATTTTTCGACCTCAATATGAAGGAGGCCATAATGTTAGCCCTCACGTGCTCAAAATGATTGAGTAAATGGAGGTGCTTAAAGAGCAAGAAATAGAGATTTCTGTGCTCTCATAATTGACCGCATACTTCACTCCCTAAGTAAGATCAAGGGGTTTGTCAACTTTAGGGTAAACTTCAACATGCAAAATGGCACTGTCTCGGTTCATGAATTGCACAAGATGCTTGTGCAAGCCGAACATGACATGGGCTCTCAAGCTAGCTTTAGTATGGATGTTTTGAACATCAATGTCAAGAGCAAGGCGAAGTTCAAGAAAAGTGAAGGCAAAGGGAACAAGGGAAGCAAGCCCATTCACTCCTATCAAGGCAAAGGGAAAACTATTAAATAGTAAAAATTTACAGAGAAGCACAAACAAATCTAGAGGATGATGAGAGAGAAAGTTAGAGAGAAGTTGTTCTAACTTTCTAGGGTTCTTGGTTTTTGAGCAATGGCTAAAAACAAATCTAGCAATCATTCTCAGGTGAACACAAAATTAAATAGTAAAAATATTAATACAATAATTAATACAAATACAAACACTATAACTGATTCAACTAATATGTCAAATAGTAATAATAACAGAAACTTTGAGAGCAACGGCCTGTAAAGTGCAACGATGGAGAGTATTGAGACTATCATTTCAGAGGCTAGGAATGTAGTTTAGGAACGTCTTCAAGAGGAACAATTGGAGAAAAGTACGAGTGAAGAAGGACAGGAGAATCAATGGCAGGAGGTTGTGTCTAAAAGGAAGAAGCAAGAGATGGTTCGAGCCCGTGAGGAAAAACTGGAGTCAATTGCAGAATGTGAGGTGGATGAAGTAGTATCAAAAGGTAATGTTCTTAAGCTTACTATGGAGGATGTTGAGGATGAACTTAAATATTGGTCCTCTGCTGTCTATGGTTATGTTATGGGGGCAAATCCTCCTCGAATGGTGTTAGAAGGGTTTCTTTGTAGGACTCTTAAGGAGTATAGAGTGTCTAAGATTTCCTTTCTTCCTAATGGATTATTTATGGTTAGATTTGAGGAACTAGAACATAAGCAACTGGTATTGAACAAGGGTATTATGTTGTTGGATGGTAAACCAGTTATTCTCAGACCATGGAATCCCGCTGTGAGAATGGATAAGGTCTCTATTAAGTCTGTGCCCATATGGGTTAAATTGGTTGGTTTAGACTTGAAGTTCTGGGGGGATAAATGTTTGGAGAAATTGGCCTCACTAATAGGTAAATTTCAGCGAATTGCTGACATTACTAAGATGAAAACCCTGCTTGGCTTTGCAAAAATATTAATTGAGGTTGAGGTGGATCAACAGTTCCCTAATCAGATAATTTTTTAGGATGAGAAAGGATTGGAGGTCAAAGTGGCTGTGGAATATGATTGGGTCCCAATCACGTGCCAGGCCTGTAGAGGTATGGGTCATAGGTCGGAGGATTGTAGGAAGAATAGGTTGCCAGTTCTTTCTAAACTAATACAAATGCCAGTGGTTCAAAAACAAGTCTGGAGAAGGAAGGAAGATGCTATGAGGATGAATGATCAGGTTGAATTTCCAACATTACCAAAGAGCATAGGAAGAATAAATGAACAAAAGAACATAGTGAAAGACAAGGAGAGGGAAGAGACTCCATTAAATACTCCTGTTACTTTAAACTATGGAGCTTTATTCACTCCTGCACGAGTTATCCCTAGGCTTACAAGGCATGAGACTAGGATACCTGATGGCCAACAGAGTGGATTCATGCTACAGTTTAATAGTGCTATGGGAAAGGAAACTGAACTGGTTGATAAAGGAGGTGGGGATGGGAGTTCCTCATCTCATCATGATTAGGATTGGAGTATGGAATGTGAGGGGCCTAAATAATGAGATTAAGCAAAAATATATTAAGTGGTACCTCTATCAGGCAGAGGTGAAGATATTTGGGCTCCTTGAGACAAGGGTGAATTCCTTGGCTCTAAAGAAAGTGGCTGATAATGTATGTAATGGTTGGTCTTATGTGACTAATAATGTCCATCATGAGGGTGGCAGAATTTGGGTGCTTTGGAGGAATCAAAGGATTAAGGTGGACCTTATAGAGATGTCTACTCAGTTAATTCACTTACAAGTTAAGCAGTTAAGTGATAATAGGAGTTTCTTTGTGACTTTTGTGTATGGTTTCAATAAAATTGAGGAGAGAACACCATTTTGGAATGATCTTCTTAGGATTAATATGGTGGAGCCTTGGATTATTTTAGGGGACTTGAATAATGTCTTGAATGCAAGTGAGAAGATAGGGCTGCCTGTAAAGGATGCTGAGACTATTCCTTTCCAGAATGTTATTAATAGTTGTGATCTTTGTGATATAAAAACTGTGGGGGCCTTTTTCACTTGGAACAACAAACAACCTAATGAGACTAGGGTGTTTAGTAGGATAGATAGGGTATTGGTTAATGATGGATGACTTAACTTCAGACCTAATGCTTATGCACATTATGGCCCTGAAGGAGATTATGACCATTGTCCCTGTCTAATTGAGGAGGGTGGAGGCTATAGTTGCCAGAAGAAACCTTTCAAGTTCTTCAATATGTGGAGCAAGGTAGAGCTCTATAAGGAGGTAGTTAACCTGGGGTGGTCTAAACAGATTGAGGTTTCTCCTATGTTTAGAGTGGTTACCAGATTGAAATTGCTTAAACCACTCCTTAAGGGGTTGAATAGAGAGATGTTCTCTGATATTGAAAGGAATGCAGATGTGGCTTTTGAAGTGATGGTAAAATGCCAGAAGGAACTTCAATCTGATCCTACTAGTAGTGTCCTCATGGATAATGAGTTCCAAACTAGAATGAGCTATAGAATGTTAGCCAAGGCAAAAGAGGAGTTCCAAACAAGGTGTTCAGAATTGAGGGTCTTAATGGAGTTATGTATGATAAGCCTGAGGATATACAGAAGGCTTTTGAGGATTATTATAGAGATTTGTTGGGATCATGTGCTCCTACTTCTCAGTTCTTCCCTCATATTATGAGAGAGGGACCTAGAGTATTACAGAAGGACTGAGCAGGCCTCTGTACCATTCCTACTGTGGAGGAAATTAGGAGGACTATTGATTCTATTCCTGTTGAGAAAAGTCCTGGTCCTGATGGCTATACTAGCTGCTTTTTCTAATCTAGCTGGGAGATCATTAAAGAGGATATTTGCTTGGCAATCAAGGATTTCTTTATCTCAGGTAAGATGTTGAAACAGATTAATGCTACTAATGTAGTGTTGATACCTAAGAAGGAAAATCCTATTAATGTTAGAGACTTCAGACCCATTGCCTGTTGTAACACTTTATATAAAATCATTTCCAAGCTGTTGTGTGAAAGACTCTCCAAAGTTCTTCCTGGTATCATCAATCCCTCCCAATATGCTTTCATCAAAGGGAGAAGTATCATCGGGAATATTCTCATTAGTCAAGACCTTGTTAGATTGTATAACAAGAGGAACTCTTCACCTAGATGCATGATTAAGGTGGATCTTAGGAAAGCATATGATTCTATTGAATGGGTATTTGTCATGAGAATGCTGTAGAGTCTGAATTTTCCTAACCATTTCATTCAACTTATTCATCAATGCATTACAACTACCTCTTATTCTATTGTGCTTAATGGTAACTCTTATGGTTACCTTCTGTCACCTTTACTTTTTACATTGTGTATGGAGTATTTGAGCAGAGTCCTACAGGTTATAGGCAGCCTACCTGGTTTTAAATTCCATCATCTTTTCAAAGGTTTAAAGCTTAATCACCTTATGTTTGCTAATGATTTACTCATATTTTGTAAAGGGGACATTAAGTCAATCTTTATGATTGTTGAGGGATTCAGTAGCTTTTCTAAGGCCTCTGGTTTACAGATTAACAGTGACAAATCTGAATTGATCATGAATGGGGTGGACAGGGAGACTAAGGACTTCATCCTTCTGAACACTGGTTTTACTAAAGGAAGTTTACCTTTTAAATACTTGGGTGTGAGTATTTCCCATAAGAGGCTATCCAAGCATGATTGTAATGTGTTGATTGAGAAGATGACTGCCAGAATTAAAGGTTGGAATAAGAGGAAAATCTCTTACACTAGTAGGCTTACCCTAGTGAAATCTGTGTGAAGTACCATTCATACATACTGGGCACAGATTTTCATTCTACCTATGGGAGTTCTTGACAAGATTAAGGCAATGTGTACGAATTTTTTATGGGAAGGGGAGGAGACATACTCTAAGGCTCCTCTTGTCTCTTGGAACATATTATGTCAAAGGAAGGAGAATGGAGGACTGGGACTGTTTGATAGCAGAATGTGGAATGTAGCTGTTGTGGGTAAGCTTGCCTGGTGGGTACTTATCAAGAAGGATCATCTTTGGATCAAATGGGTAGATGCAATTTACCTGAAAGGAAGGAACTGGCTCACTTAAGGTAGTTAACCTTACTCATTATGAAAGTGCACCATATTTAATAATTATATAAAATAGAGACTTTTGTAGCTGCACTGTCTGGAACAGGATGAATATTCCTAAACATAGTTTCATATTTTGGTTGGCAATAAAGGAGAGATTACTTACCCTTGACAGAATGGGGAGAATGGGATACACAGGTAGAGAATGTTGTTTTCTGTGTGAGAATCACATTGAAGATCATCAACATCTATTCCAGGAATGTTGCTATGCACGTAAATGCTTTGAATGCCTCACAGAATGGACTCAGATTCAACCTAGGGGAGGATATACTCCTGCTGAATTGGTCAGAATGAGACAACCTGCAGGATTCATCAGGAAGATCTTCTGGTCGTTGGTAGTAGCAGTATACTATGGCATCTGGATGAGTAGGAACAAATGTAGGCTGGAAGGGTATGTCCTTAGGCCAGCTAGATTATTACAGTTGATCAAGAACCAGGCAAGGACTAGATTGATGCAATTAGACCTTAGTAAAATGAAACAGCATGAGTATGTATGGTGTAGGGCTAAGGAGCTCATATGAGTGAGTAGCTTTGTAGTTAAGTTGGGTATTGAGTTGTGTTTGATTGTAATAGTCTTAATTGTATTGTTGTAATGGTTGGCCATGGGCCTTATTATCAATATATGCTTACATTTGCACCAAAAAAAAAGAAAACTATTATGAATAGCTCTTCCAAAGGCAAGAAGGGAGCCGTGGCCGAAGATAAGTGTCATTATTGTAATAGCACGGGCCATTGGAAGTGTAATTTCTACAAGTACTTGGGAGACATCAAAGCTGGACGGGTTCTTCCAGTTGGTAATGGTTTTTCCCAAAATTTATGTTATTGATACTCATCTCAACTTTGGTATTTTGATACGAGTTGTGATTCTCACCACACTTTTTTATCACATTTAGGGCATGAGAAGAAGGACAAGGCAAAGCAAGCCTAGGAGGATCTACGAGGAAGCTAGGGTAGCCACCACGTAGAGGAGACCTATGATGGGCTTGGCGATATTTTGCTATTTGTCTTCTATTTTGTTATTGCATTTTGATTGTTGGTTTGTTGAACTATTTCATTTTCATGTTTTGACATGGAAAGTATTTTGACTTCCTATGAATAATGGTTGTATTTCGATGGTGACTTGGTTTTCAACCCAAGTCACAATATTTATGGAATTTGTCTTAATTTTCTTAAACCTCTTCATTGTGCAATGTTAGTATCATAAAACATAAATTATAACAACTAAATTGATCTTATGAGGAATATAATGATTGGATCATTATGAATAACTAAAGTCAAGAATGGGATTCTCACTTTGGCATTGTGACTAGAAGTCACAACTTATTTGGAATAAGAAAGTTCAATTGCATAAAGTCAAAGTGAGTTGACAAACTCGCACTTGGAGATTTACAATTCATATAAAGCCCCAAGATAAGATCTTTAAAAACGCCAATTAGACTCCATACTAGCTATGGAACGGTTAAGAATCATAAGTTTGTTCAAGACATGGATAAGAGTCCAAGTATTATGCTTAAATAGAGTGAGTCTATAGAGAAGCTAGAATACTAAAGTCTAAGCAAATAAGTCTACTATAGATCGCTCAAAGTTAATAAGAGTTAATACGAGCATCATACCCCACTTGTATCTGGAAAACAAAGTTGTTTGTGATTAAGGGATAGAGCTCATGAAGTTATCCTTATAAGAATTTTTATCATTTATACCTAAAGAAACAAAACTGTTTGTGGCTCATGGTGCTATCCTTCGCGTAAATAAGCGTAATTAATAAAGGATAGAGTGGGAGAAAATATGCCACAAATAGAGACAAGAGAAAATGTTCTTAAGTCATCCAATATCGGAAGCTTATAGTGAAAATATCTACTTTTTGAAAGTGATAAGACTATGATCTATGGGTTGGCGGTTATCATTTCTAATTTAAAATTGTTACATAAAAGCCATGTTGTCTAAAGATGGATTCTATATAAGTGAAATCACTTGGGTAGGTTTGGACCTACCCAAGCTGAATGAAAATTTATTGTAAAGTATTATATATAAGTTAAAATATAACCATCTTTGAGATCCAAGAAAATTGCATCTACACCACGTATATGTATGACAAATGACAAAGAGTTGTTAAAAGTTATCTTTCTAAATGGTCATTTAGAAGTAGACAAGTTGTCGTACAAAATTTAGAAGATCAATGTGTGATCCTAAGAGAACACTCATGGCATAACAAGAGAGAGTGGTTTCCTCGAATTGTCGAAGAGCCATGTTTATGCATGTAGTTAAGTGGGACCTAGATCTATCATGTGTGGACATGAGGATTAGTGGGAGTGAAAATTCATCATGTATGGACATGAAGATTTATGGGAGCAAAATATCTTCCATGTCTTGTATGTGTGAGACATATTAATCATTAGGAATGATTTACTAACATTGCCTTCCGTGGAGGAGTGTTTAGGAAGTCATTTCTAAATGAAAGACTTGGAAGAAGCATATTTTATCTGAGGCAAGAATATCTCCCATGTCTCGTATGTAGAAGACATATTGGTCCTTGGGAATGATGTGTTGACATTGCCTTCCGAGGAGGAGTGTTTGAGAAATCATTTCTAGATGAAAGACTAGGAGTAGGTATCCAAAATCTATAGTGATAGATGAGAGAGGATACACATGATTGCTAAAGTTTCCGCCATTAGGCCAATCATATTTGCCAAGATATGCACATACCTTGATAAGTTGTATGCTTGGAGCATGACAAATTGATAACAAGTAATCCACATGAGAGTCATTGGAGAGCCTTCAAGAATGTTCATGAGATTCTCGAGGAGAAATATGAGTTTATTCTTGTGTTTGGTAATTATAACTTAGTTGCGTTTAAGTATCATACAAACCTAAGTTTCCAAACCTGTAAAGGATCTGACAAAATCCAAGGCTAAATTTTGTTATATTAAAAGCGAATAAATAAAAGGGATGATTGAAGTGTCAATCATTGAAAATTCTACAAATAGAGTCTTAGTGCATAATGATGAGGGTGAGGTGGATTACAAGGATCTAATAAGTAGACCCTTCCACCAAGATACCCATCACGTGGTTATCATGATAACAAGTGGGAGCGTCTTTTAAGATTAAAGAGCCCAACTCTAGATAGAGATCTAAAAGTATACTTTGAAAACTTCATGTTATTAGGAATAACGATGATTAAAGAGAAAAGGGGCAATCCATAAAGTTGGAACAAATGGATACATAGTATATATATATATCCACCATCCAAGCTTTTATTGCATATAGACAAGATGACCATGAAGTGTGATGGAACTTGTATACTTTAGATTATATGATATGAAGCAATAACATTGTGTTGATTGTTCATATGTGATAATCGCATTTATCGTTTGAGTTTCTAAAACTCATTATTGTGCCTTGTTATATCCAAATAGGTTGTAGTACAATTTTGAACCCTATTAAAGTGAACTGGGTTAACATAGCTTTTACCCCTAGTCACTTATATGAGGTGACGTCTCGAAGTGACTGAGTGTAATCCGATTGATGGCAAGTTCAAATGCCATAGAGTGATATGCGATGACTAGTCAATCACATAGACAGACTGTATGGGACACTCTGTCGGGCAGTGACCGCTTATAGAGTTCTGGCAATTCATAAAGCCTGGTCGTGGCGAGAGCTACTATAGTATTCTTTTTTAGTCAATTCTTTAGACTAGAGACTATTCGCCCAAGTCAACATAGTTTCTGATTGACTTTGATTTTTGCTCCAAGCCATTCTGTAAAAAGGGGTGATTGGACAATTATTGGGTCATGAAGAACTGTGAGTGTACGAAGGGAATAGTGCGATAGAAGTTGTCCAACCCCTTGTCAGGATTAACAAATATCTCAAGGCCACTCGAGGAGTAGTAAGCTGAAAATGCATGGCCACGCTCGGAAGGTATCTACAGTAGATAATTCCGGTCAGACAGTTACTCTCCAGATCGAGGAAACCACTCTAGATATGATCACGTGCAAGTACGACCTACAAGACACCTTGCATTTATTGGGAGATTTAACATAGGACAAGAGAATTGGTGACGCACACTTGTTGCGAACAAGTGGGAGATTGTTGTAATAAGTGTCCTCATCAATAGTGCGATCACTTAATTATATCTCAATAATAAGAATACAAAGGGATGATTAACATTATAGTCAACGGATCCACATTAATCAGTAATGATTGGCTTACTAGAGTTTGACATTATTGTCGTATGACGGTGGTGATCAGTTGATCCCTTGAGGTCACACCGAAAGGACGATTCCTTAATCATGAAAATTAATTAATTGTATAACGATACAGATTAATTAATCCCTTAAGCAGAACAAGTTTATAAGTGATAAATATATCTTATTATAATATGATTAAATAAGATTCTATAAATATAATTGTTATATTAGAATGCTTAATGTTTATGAAACATTTGAGATAAGCATGATTGGTTGATCATAATTACAATTAGTTGTAGATCATATCAACCAAATATGAGATGACCCATTTTATATATGTGTGATCATAAGTTATTACTTAAAATGTTAAGTTTTATTTATTTGACATGAAATTGTATTTAAATTGGTTAAATACATAATTATATTATAAGATAACATGTCACATGTCACATGTCACATGTGCGACAAATGACAAAATCACAAATATAATATGGACTCCATTTTAAGTCACAAAACCGGCTATATGGGTGGTTGGGTAAGGATTAGGCTTTAATGTGTTGCTAATCATGATTAGACAATATTAATACTAAGCGTAAAACCTATAGCCACCCTACAACTTTGATTAGGCAAAAAGCATAAGCATACCCTCCCTTCCCAAGGGATGTGCCGGTTTTGGTGAGGCTATTAAGAGGATGTTTTCCTCTTATGATGCTTAACTTAATCTCATTATTCTACTACTACATATCGCACTAGAAATCACAATATACTTAGAAACTTTAGAAGTTTCATAGAACTTGTGTTTAGAGCTTGAACTCGGATTTCTAAGGTAGAAATTTTGAGTGACTTGTCTTGGTTCTAAGGGTACTTGTTAGTTGTTCTAGTATAACAATATACATGTGATTAAGGATTGTCTAGGTGTATCACCAAGGAGAGTTCTTAAACTTGGAACTAGGAAGTTCATCCATATATCCTTAAGCTCAAGAACAAGTACAAGAAGGTGTCTTGTACTTGTGCCCATACACGAATAATACTCAATGTGAGGAACACTTTTCTTTCTCTATTTTGATTTAAATAGTTAGCATGTAACTAGATCTTGAAACTAATTAAAGAGTTAATTAGTTTTACTCAAGAAATGTCTTAAGTGTAGGTATATGAAATGAACAGTTAGCTGCTACTACTGATTTCTGCTGCCATTACCCATGTATTTAGGGTTTAAGTTGAGTATCATTAGTGGCAGATTATCATTAGTGAAAAAAAAAATGTTAAAGGTTGTAGGATTAATTGTTGTAGAGTCAAGGTTGTAGAATTCTCTAATTAATTGTTGTGAAATACTTTAATTCATTGAGTATTATTAGTGGCATGGTAATGTTGTAGAATCCTCTAATTAATTGTTGTAGAGTCAAGGTTTATTAATGAATTTAATTGTTGTAGAGGCAAGGTTGAATCCTGCTAATTGTTGTAGCATTCCTAACAATTTACATCCTCTAATTGTTGCAGGCATAACCATTTTTGTTGCTCTTTCCGTAAGTTTATTAATGAATTAATGTTTAAACCTTTGACTTTGTAATTTTTGTATTCCTAGTGGATTGATGGTGAATTAATGTTAATGTTTAAAGCTTAATGTTTTAATTTGGCTTGTTCTCGATTCCCTTACGTCATACTGTCATAGTCACTGTCATTGTTCATGTTTAATTGGTGGTGTATGTCTTTATTACTAGTGAAAAAAGTCAATTGGTAAGGTCTTTGAATTTATACTTTTTGTTTTTAACAAAGGATGGAATACTTTTTGTGATATCTAATATTCATTATTTTTGTCTTGTAGATGACATCGAGTTTTGGTGACAAGCAATGATGTTAATGAAAGATTGATTGACTTGGGAGGTGACGATAGTGAAGAAAATGAGGTAGATGTTGGGAATTCTCATCATCGTCATTCTAAGACACCAAATAGTTCTAAACCGACAAGACCTCCCAAACGTAAACATGTCCAAGAAGATGAGCCATCTTCTCATAAAAGAAAAAACGCTTATGAGGTTTGGAATCATTTTTCTAAAACTGAAGATCGTGATGTTGCTATGTGCAATTACTGTGAACGTTTGTTTAGTTGCAAATCTAATAACGGGACAAGTAGTTTAAGTGGTCATACTAATGGATGTAAGAAAGCGCCTGTTAATTTGGATAAGAATAAAAAATTGCTTAATTTTGAGACTACCACTATTGTTAATGATGATGGTTAGACTGAAACTATTAATGTTCCTAGATTGAGGACTTTTGATCAAGACACTACTAGGAGATCACTTGCTAGAATGATAATTGTGGATGATATGCCTTTTAGGTTTGTGGAAAAGGAAAGGTTTAAAGACTTTTGTAGTAACATGAATCCCCAATTTAGTATGCCTTCACGTTTCACAGCCGCTAGAGATTGTTATGCTCTCTTTATTGAAGGAAGACAAAAGTTGTATGATTTTTTTGGTAAACTTTCTTCTAGGATTTGTCTTACCACAGATGCTTGGACTTCGGGTCAAAACTTGGGCTGCATGTGTCTCACAGCTCATTTTATTGATGATAATTGGACTTTGCATAAAAGAATCATTAACTTTTGTCAAACTTCTGGTCATTCGGGAAAGATAATTGGTAAAACTGTTGAGAAATGTTGTCTGAATGGAACTTGAAAAACATATTGACGGTGACAGTAAATAATGCTAGCTCTAATGATCTTGCCTTGATTATTTAAAGAGAAAATTTAATAACTCGGAATGTGATGTTATGGAGGGGAAATATTTACACATGAGGTGTGATGCTCATATTCTTAACTTGCTTGTTAAAGATGGATTGCATGATCTTGATAAAGCTATTGTTTAAATTCGTGCACTTATCAAGAATGTGAGGGCTTCACCTGTTAGGAAGAAAAAATTCAATGCTTGTATCTTGCAAAAGAATATTCAGTGTAAGAATTTTGTGTGTTTGGATATTGAAACAAGATGGAACTCTACTTTCTTGATGCTTGAGATTGCGGTAAAATTTAAGAAGGCTTTTGGGTGTTTGTATGTAAATGATTCCAATCTTCAAAAAAAATGAAAAAGGTTGGTGACAATCTTACTAATGAAGAGTGGAAACGACAAGTCTCTAACTTTTTGCCTTTCTTGAAAGTTTTCTATGATGCTACCTTGAAATTGTCCGGTACTCGCTATGTCACTAGTAGCTCATACGTAGAAGTGATATTTGGTGTTGGTGAGGTTCTTTCCCACGTCTTTTTCATGAAGATGAGGGTCTTAAGAAAATGACTTCTCAAATGAAGGGTAAGTATGATAAATATTGGGGTAAGATTGAGAATCTCAATTTGATTTTGTTTGTCTCTCTTATCCTTGATCCAAGATAGAAGATGGGTTATGTGGAGTGGATGGTAAAAAAGGCATATGGTAATGAGAAAGGGGGACTCTTGGCCTTGAATATAAAATATTTCTTTCAAACTTTTTATGATTTTTATGCTTCCTCTAACCCTACAAATTCAACTAGTGCTTCTAGTTCCTCTACCAGAACTAATATTTTACCTCAAACTAATAAACAAGATGACATGTTTAACTTTGGAGCTCTTTTGGGGAATAAATTAGATTTGGAAATGGGTGGTGGTGAAGGGGAGACAAAGTTGGAATGGGAGAAGTATTTACAAGATGGATGATAAGGGAACCTAGGCAAATTTCTTTTAATGTTTTGCAATTGTGGAAGGATAATCAAAAGCGATACCCCACTCTTGCTAAAATGGCTAAGGATGTGTTAGCTATTCCGGTTTCTACCGTTGCTTCGGAGTCCGCTTTTAGCACGGGGGGCGGGTTCTTGATTCATTTCGTACTTGTTTGTCCCCTAAAGTGGTAGAGCTCTTATATGTGCCCAAGATTGGCCTCAAACTTCTCATTCCCCTATGATTATTGAAGAGACCTTACTTGAAATGAAGAACTTGGAAGAAGATAAAGGTGAGTTTCTACATATTAATAAGAATGTCTTTCTATTTTGTTTGTCTATACAAGAATGTCTTACAAATTTTTTTTTTTCCTTTGAATATTTTAGACATGGTAGATTTGGTTTTGCAACAACCTCTCATGGTTATTGATAAGACGGATGGATGAAGTCACTTTTGAAGGATGCAAATGCTTTATTTTGCTTGAGATTTTTAATTATGGACATGTAATGATTCAAATTGAATTGTAATTTGTCAACTTTAGGGTTGAATTGTAACTTTTGAACATTATTTGGATGTTTTTGGATTTTATTATGTAAGGATGTTTTTGAATTTTATTATCTATGGATAATGGGTAACTTTTTGTATGAAGTTATTATTTTCAAATTTCACAAAACAGGGCAGAGTGGTAGAATAATGTAAAATCTGTAACTAGAAGTTTTAGCCCAAAACAGGTTTTTTTAAAAGCGGTTCGATTAACTGGTTTCCGGATCCGAGTTGAAATATTCATAAAAATCTATTAACCGGATTTAAACAGGAGCGATTCAGGTTTGTGAAATTTCTGGTTTTTGAAACCGGGTGTCCGGACTGGTTTGCAAAACAGGGTCGGGTACCCGCTTTTGCACAACCCTAAACAAACATATCATGCTAAGCATAAGGAGAATATTTCATAATAATATTATCTAGGCATATGAAACATCAATCACGTTATCATCGTGAAATACCGACTCGTGGAAGACTCCCCTTGGCAACCATATGGATTACCATTGGCTTGCGTTTCACCATTAGTGACCATGTGCTTGAGAAGGTTAAGGGCTCATCATACAATTCATTCAAGGCATCCAAAACAACAAAGTACACAATCAAACAAGTGATCGAACATAAGCAAGCACACTATCACGGTAAAAGCCACGCACTAGCACCTGCACTATGCAAGACCAGACGACTCTAAAACCAAATCCTCCTGGCAAGACTACGATAAACAATATGGTCCTAGTCTAAACCTGGCCAGATTCTTGGGACAAGGCGTGTACCCGATTCGACATGTGGCTAGACGTGCACACATCCAAGACTCAGTCAAACACAGAAGCCGAGTACCCCAAATCCGGCAGTTACAACCAACGGTAGGGGTGGACGAGAAAGAGCGTACTAATCTCGGCAGTTACGGCCAACGAGAAAGGTTGTCTCGAAATCATACACTCATACTCTGGAAGTTACGGCCAACAAAGATGAACAATCAAGTAAGGTGAAGCGAGTACGCTACATGCAAATGACGTCACCTCGCAAAGATACAACATTTGACGGCCAGGTCGATCAACGCATTGCGTTCGCCTCCCAACAACGTCGTGATATCCCAACTAACAAATGAACAAAAGCATCAGGTTACACCTCCATAATTCCGACATGCAATTCTAACGAGTATAGGAGTGCAACCGGGAAATGAGAGTTCAAAACATCCAACAAACAAGACTCGATTCATTATTCAAGTCACAAACGACACGAAAGGGGAAACATGCTAAAACCGTGACTAACCAAGTGAGAAAAGCATATGAAATATTTAATAGTCTAAACATGAATATTTAAAGTCATAACGTAGGTTTATAAGATGAAAAAACCATAAAACCGTTACATGTGAAGACTAAAGGAAGAAAAAGGAGAAAAACAGGTAGAAGGGGGTCCCAGACGGTCAGGGGGACCGGCGGCCGGGCAACCAGCTCGGCACCACACCCACACCGAACAAAAACAATAATGAAGCAGGGGCTCCTAGCCGGTTGGGGTGGCAGGCGGCCGGGTACCCGGCTGGGGCACCCTTCACATACTAAAAACCAACTTTGAAAAATGTAGGGGGAACTCCCAGCCGGTGGGCCGTGGCCGGCAACCTGGTTGGGGCACACGCATGTCAAAAGCTCAACACTTAGAAACAGGGGGTTCCCAGCCGGTGGGGATGGCGGCGGCCGGCTACCCGGCTGGGACACGCACTGCTCAAAATCACCAAAAACTTAAAAATTATGAAGCAGGGAACTCCCAGCCGGTCATGGGGGCGGCGGCCGGCCACCCAGCTAGGGCACACATCACACAAAAACACCATGAATCAACAACAACTCCAATCCAATTTTACCCAATCATTCTTACTAACATTAATCATCATCAAACCACATTAAATGAGATACATGAGTACCAAATCATTACATATAATCATTTAAAGCATCATGGAATCCTCTTTTATGATACTAAACATAAGATGAAACAATAACAAGGCAAGTTCAACATTATCAACACCAATTTCCACTTGTTTAAGCATATGAGAGGAAATTCAAGAACACTAACATGAACTTGCACAAGTTAAACATATGAGGTGAAATCCAACATATAAATGAGTATTAAACACATAATCATGCTAGTATAATAAAATTAACTCATATCTCAAGTGAAAATCTATCCTAAACACATAAACACATAAGATTTGACATCGAGTAACCCGTCTGCGTTACCTTGATAGCTCTTCACACTTCTTCTTCTTCTTCAATCAAGAAGTAGTCCTTATCCGGGTCATCAAGGTCTCCTCCTACATACAAAAATACAAACTTGAGTTGAATTCAAGTTCTTAATAATAGATGGAATTTCAAAGTTATGCAAACATGGATCTTTCTTACGTAAAAAAAAAAGAGGAAAATAAAAGAGGAAGAATGCAAGAAGAATCAAGGAAATTGAGTGAGAAATGAAAGATTTATGAGAGGTTTAGTGTTTGAGAGTTTGAGACTCGACAATGGTGTATTAGGATTTTAGGGAGAGAGATGAAGTGTGATAGTTGCTGAAAAATGAAGGTGAATAAGAGTAAATTAGTTCAATTTTGGTGGGTGAAGGATTACAAAGCCCCAACATTAGAGGTGAAGCTCAACCCACTTAATTTTCCGAGTAGAACCCGAATATGGGCTCGGAATGGATAGATTAGACACGGATTTAACCTAACTATGAAATTTCTAATCTAAGACTATATTAATAATAATTAAGTATTATTAAATTCTAAATACTAAAGTCGTGGGTAGTACAAACATGTCGCCCATTTCATTGAAACTTGCAACACTGCGGGTTCTGAGGGAGATCTATTAGTCAAGTAATTCATTCGTTCATTGAAAGGCATTGTTTTTTACTAGTATACGGATCTAAGTGCCGAGTCAATCGACACTTGGGATCAAATGGAGAAGAAATTCCTCAATAGATTCTACAGTACAAGGCGTATTGCAAGCATGACGGAGCTCACCAACACAAAACAATGCAAGGATGAACCCGTCATCGACTATATCAATAGGTGGCGGCGCGCGTTAAGCCTGGAGTGCAAGGAGTTTTTAACGGAGACATCCGCCGTCGAAATGTGCATTCAGGGAATGAATTTTGATTTGGTCTACATCCTTCAAGGTATCGAGCCAAGGACGTTCCAAGAGCTAGGCACTCGAGCCCACGACATGGAGATTACGATCGCTAGCCATGGAAGACGACGTTTCACTCATTAGGAACCAAAATCCGAGAAAAAGGAGTTCAAGAAGGCCGATAAGGCGCCTAAAAGCACTTCAAAGGAGGTTATGTCAGTTTCCACGTCAAATTCGGTGAAAATCTTAGCGCGGCCTAAAACAGGCAAGAAGGTGGCGACCTATTCAAAGGATACACGAAACTCTCGACCTACTTTGAAAGAGCTCGAGAAAAAGAAATATCATTTTCCGAATTCCGATTTAGCAGGAATGATATATGATCTTTTGGAGAAAAATGTAATTGAGCTTCCAGAGTCTAAACTTCCAAACGAAGCCGGGCATACGACCGATCCAAAGTATTGTCGATATCATAGGGTTTTGATTCATCCACTGAAGCAATGCATAACCATCAAAGAGAACATAATGCAGTTGGCCGAAGACGAGAAATTTCTCTTGGATCTAGATGATACTGCTGAATCCAATTGCATTGTGGTGCATATGGACACCAAAAGTATTAAATCATGCCCTCATTTTGCAAATAATGAATTTTTAAAAATGATTCAGTTTGGAACTCTTGAGTCAGGGATCGTCATCTTGCCCGCATTGCCTAAGTCTATCATGACACTCGTTTGCGTTCAAAATCAAGAGGACGCAAATGAAGGGTAGACACTTTTGACTATGCGACGGCGAAGAAAGCAAAACAGTCAAACGCCACAACCCCAATGTCGAAGATCAATTCATCAGAAAGGAAAAAGATCTTTGCATAACAAGGAAAAAAGAATCGTTGTGAACTCGTCGCTAGATGTCACGACACCAAAGAAAATCAAGTCGAAATTACGTCAAGTTTTGGCGTTAGAAGACTACCTTCCCAAATCTTAACTTGGCCAAGTTTCGGTGAATACCGTGTCTTCGACCATTGACGAAGCAGATCGCAATGAAAATGATGTGATTACTAAAGTAACCTCCCTAGATTCAAACAAGGGTACAAAGTTTGATGTAGTCTTAGGTGCATTGCCGGCACTTATGGGATGGCAACAAATGTTCCACTTGCCCGAAGAGATGTGTCAAAGGTTGTCCCTGGCGATTTTTCAACCAAAAGCATACGCTGATAAAATTAACGGAAAATTCATGTGGTACCCCTAAACTGTGTAAATTTGCACATGATACCCAATATTCTGAGTTTGTGCACATGTCACCCTTCATGTTTTATTTTTTTGCACAACATGTCCTTTTTACCGCTTTAAACAAATTAATTGAGCATAACTCTTACACCAGACGTCGGATTTGGCCAATTTTTTGTCCCAAAAAATATTTTCTTGTCATAATCTACGATTTGAGAAAAACAATATGCCGACTGATATTTTCTACGGTTTTTTTCTTACGAAAACCTAAAATCGTCCATAACTTCGATCTTAAATTTTCGAATGACAAATTTTTTTTATCAAATTATAGATCTCGGATAGTTCATCAATTTTAATTTTTTTTTGGCAAATTTCACTTTCTCGTTATTATGTGCACAAACTTGAAAAACTGTGTACCACGTACAAATTAACAAAGTTTAGGAGTACCACGTGAATTTTCGGTAAAATTAAAGCTGCGGGAGAACCTGTTGATCAATCAAAAAAATGTGTCTCTAGTAATGTCGCTCTCGCATTTACTGAGGAAAATTTGCTACTAGGGTCAAAGCTACACAATCGCCCTTTGTTTGTGTCGGGATACATTTGTGAGAAAAGAGTTGGTCGGATCCTTGTGGATGGAGGTTCAGCCTTCAACATAATGCTAAAAGCCACTATTGAAGAAATTGGGATTTCTGAGAACAAACTCACAAAAAGTCGTTTAATGATCCAAGGTTTCAATTACGGTGGACAAAGAGCAATTGGCATGATCTGTGTTGAACTCGTAATGGGAGATATGTCATCCACCATACTTTTTCACGTAATTGATGCCATAACGTCATACAAGTTGTTGCTTGGTCGACCTTGCTTCACGAAAATGGCATTGTACCGTCAAATGTGCATCAATGCCTGAAATACTATAGAGACGGTGAAAAGAAGATAAATGTTGACATAAAGCCCTTCTCTACAGTGGAGTATTACTTTGCCGATGCTCAGTTCTATGAAGAGAATGACATGCCAAGCGAGATGTTACCATCAACGATTCTTTCAACAAGAACCAAAGTTCCGAAAGAGCTGGATGATGTCAAGAATCAAGTGTGGGAAATCGGTATTACCACAATACAATTATAATAGGATTATAACGAAAAGTAATAATTTGATTATGCAAGTCATAAACGAAAACAAGAATAATAGTAGAGATATAGAAATCAACCTCCGGTCCTAGCAATTGGCGTAAAGAACAGAGATATCAAAGTAGATATCCTCCTAATCGTTGCACCCAAGATGCTCCGAGAAATACCCTTTTCTTTTGCTAGAAAGTAAACCTTTTACACAATCTCACTGTTGAGAAGAAGGTTTTTGTGTTTTGTCAAAAGTTACAGTTAACTTTTGTCAGTTGTGATATGTAGATGAGATGGAGGCAGTGTGAGAGAGAGAGAGATCAATTAGGTTAGAATTTTCTATTGCTCACCTCTTTCTTTTCCTCACGGCACATTAGGTTTAATATGAGGAGATTTGGTCTCCTCAAAATAACTACCCATTGACCCGAAAACCCGAGTGTATCTGGATACTTTCGTTTTTGGTCATTTTAGCTTCCAATATAATGTAATATCTTATAATCGTCGTTTTACATGGACCGACATTATAATCCGTCATTAATTATAAATATCCGTATATTTATAATTTGCCAATTAATTATAACGGTTTACGTTTAATTAGCTTACATTATATACTATAATTAAATATAACCTTTTATATTCAATTTTACGAATTACAGTTCATTCGTCTCAGCTAACTTTATTTAATCATTATTAAATAATCGTCTCATCATCACATTGACTAACCTTTTAGTCAAATACACTGACTAACCTTTTAGTCATATAATAGGGTATCAATATGATTATTTTCTCAAATAATCACATCTCTCAAACACATCCGATAGGTGTGACTTTTAGGGACCAGTTGATCACCGCCATCTGTATGACAATAACGTCAAACTTATCTAGCAAGCCAACCGTTATTGATAAACGTTAATCAACGGATTATTATACAAAGTATACCCTGTGAACCTACAGAGATTTATTTATGTTATTGCACTAACTGGAGGACACTAGCTCCAACAATCTCCCACTTGTCCGTACAAGTGTATGTGCGATAAACGATTCTCATATCCATAATAAATTTCTCCCACTCAATGTAAACCAATTTGCAAAGTCCGTATTCACAAAGGTCGTAGTTTACAAGTGATCAGTATCAAGAGTGGTTTCCCCGACTAGAGAGTAACTTAACTGATAAACGAATCTCTATTCGAGCATGGCCATGCATTTCAGTTACAGCTCCTCGAGTGGCCCTGAGAAATATCATATCCTGATAAAGGTTGGATATTTTCTTCAACTCGAATCTTGCAGATACAAGCGCAGTATGAAATGACCCAGTGAAAATCTACTTAGCCTCCTGTTACGGTCGACCATGAGAAAGAAACCAAAGTCACCCAAAAACTGCCTTTATCTCAAGAGACAGTCGATAATCAAAAGAATCGACTCTAGGAACACTATGGATGTCCTGGAGTGTAAACTACTAAGGTTCACAAGTTTTAAGTAAGCTTGATTAGCTTGACTCAAACTGAGAACAATATCAAGTAACAAAGGGATGTTGTTTTAGAAATGGTGAGTTGTTTAACTGAAAGACTCAAGGGATATGACTTAGAGACAATCCTCTACAGCAAGGCACAAGAGAAAAGGACTCAAAGACTGGTTTTAGAGACAGTTTTCAAGTGTTACAGCAAAGCACAAACACCCTAGACTAACCTCAATAGCAAGTAAGTTAACCACAGCAAAGCACAGATATAACTTGACTCACAATACAAGGCACTGATCAAACACCTTGGAGATGTATCAGGCTTGTTTCAAACTACAGCTCTTAGCACAAGTTTGATAACATTGAGTGATTTCTCAAAGTTTAATTCATTCATTCATAAAAGTTTGCTTGAAACAACATACAAAGACCTCCTTATATAGAGGGGCTGATATCTTGTGAGCCATTGGATGTATGGATCATCCAAGGGCCAGATTAGGATCTAAACTACTTCTACTGACATTAATTAAGAGCCTCACAATAGGACGAGCTCAACAACTATAAAGAACACACACAAAACACAAAAGAAAACAGACTGAACAAAAGCAAATAAAGTAGTTTTTGGAGTTTTCCTGAAATGGAAATCTGTTGTTCTTGTTGTCTTGTGCTTTGCTCTGGGTGTTTTGTTGCTCCTTGGAACTCTCCACTCTTATGAGGACATAGATCAACCTGCCTTAGATGAAGACAAGTTGACTTACGCAAAAGAAAACATCATCTGAGCATGTACTACCTCTGCTATGCTGTTTACTAGACTCTAGTCTTGGGGTGTCTGTTTCATGGGTTTTTACTAGACTTCAAAATGGTTTGTCCTGGGCAAACTTGTAGCTTAGAGGGTTGTCTTGATGGTAGGCCATAGTGGGGGTGGTTGGGATGCCCTGGTGTACCTCCTAGATGCAGTGTTTGTTAACTGGTCTGTCTGGGCCTGAATGGCTCTGTTTCTGTTTTGTGTGGGTAATGTGGGTTGTGTTGGGGGTGGGAATGGGTTGTTTAACCCTGGACTGTCTTCTTCATTGGGGTGGCTTGGCTTGTCTTGCTCTTGACTTGTCATAGCTTGTTGTTTAGACCTTGTAACTCGAGCTTCCATCTGAGGGGTCAAGATTGTCTTGTATGTGGTTTGATCATCAAGACCCTTTGGGTGAGCTCCTGCTGCAGCCTCCCCAGGTTGAAAAGGGCTTGACCTCAAGCATGTGTCTTCCTCCCCCTCAGAGTCTTCATAGAAGGGACTAAGATCTCCCACATTGAATGTTCCATGAACTGCATACTCTCCTGGTAGATCAATTTTGTAGGCATTAGGACCTATCTTCTCTATGACTTGAAAAGGACCATCTGCTCTGGGCTCTAGCTTGTTCTTTCTCTTGGATGGGAACCTTTCTTTCCTTAGGTTGATCCATACTAGGTCTCCTGGTGCAAAGTCTTTCTTGGTCTTAGGAACCTTGGC
>JAIUZE010071123.1:0-38860 GCA_022085475.1 Heliosperma pusillum
ACAGGAATTGTCCCCCGTTGGGTAAACACATCTTTAGGCAACTCGAGGAGAAGTTACTGTTTAAATGCGTGGCACGCTCGGAAAGAGGAAAGAGATTCTATGGTAGATTTTCCCGGTAGACAGTTACTCTCCCTATCGAGAAAACCACTCTAGATATTGTCAATAGCAAGTGCGACCTGAAAGACACTTGCGTTGAGTGGGAGATGTGATGAAAGAGACAAGAGAATTCGGTGAGCAAACTTGTGTCAGACAAGTGGGAGATTGTTGGAGTAGGTGTCCTCCACAAATAGTGCGCCACATAATAAATCTTATTAAGGAATATAATTGGGATATTTATTGACTATATATATGATTAGTCAGTTGAGTAACGTAAATCAATAACGGTTGGCTGACTAGAGTTTGACGTTATTGTCGTATGACGGCGGTGATCAACTGATCCCTTGCGGTCACACCTAAAGGATGAAATCCAAATAGTAACTAATTATTTGTATATGATACAGTTAATTAGTCCATTACATATATTCGATATGTACGAGAGTTAATTGTTAGAAATTGAGTTAAGAACTCAAATTCGATTAAACTTATTTTTCAATTATGCGATAATTGACTAATAAATTTATATATTATTTTAATACGATTAAATAAGATTTAACTTAGTAATTAATCGTTAAATTACTAAATTAGTTGAGGTTTTGAGATAGAGGTAATTAGTTAATTATATTTCCAAGGAGTTGTAAAATAAATTAACTAAGCATTGTGGGACCCATTATATATTGATATAATGGTAAAATATTACTTAAAATGTTAAGTACATATTATTTATTTAATTGAGTCATAAAATTGTTATATGATCAAATTAACACTTAATTATACAAGATAATTAACCATATGATCAATAAGTATTTGTGAGACAAATATCAAAAATCAAAATGGACCAAACTAGGCCATAATGGCCGGTTAGATTGTAGTTACATGGTGATGATTGTTGTTCTTGTTTTCACTCTTTAGTTACCAATTGAAAGTGACATATCAAGTAGTAATAATCATCACTTATACTACAACACTCCACTCTAATGCATGTGATCAAATTGAACAAAATAAGAGTCCTTTTGGACTAATATGGTCCGGCCAAAATGGCCTTATAATGAGCATTTGTTGTTCATTTTTGTGAACTTGATTTTGTGCAATTTTTACACTTCTCTCTAAAATCCTTCCTCTCACTAATAACTCTCATATACTAATATTTCCTAAGTATTACTAGTGTAGTAGTATAGTCTAATATTAGTAGTATATCTCTATCTTATTATCTAGTTAATAATAAGGGTAGATTATTTGGTGTCATCTTGGTGCAACTTGAAGGAGGTCTTCTAGTTTGGAGATTTCTTGTGTTCATCCATATTTATAGCTCAAGAACAACAAGAAGGAGTTCTTGTTGTGCCCATATAATTTCCATATCAATGTGAGGAAATTTCTTCTTTTATATAAATGTCTTTATATTTACATGCATGTTACATAGATCATTAAATACTAAATTAACAAGTAATTTAGCAACTAATTAGAAGAGTCTAATTAAGGTCTATGGACTGTCATTTAGGAGGGCTAGTGGAACAGCAACGCCAGGAACTAAGGGATATGATCAACAAGATCCCGGGGATGTCGCGCCCTATGGAGAGAGCCACGCCTGAGAGCTACGTTGATTCCCCTTTCGCGGATGGCATAGCGCTCATCAACGTGCCCAAAGGGTTTAAGCCACCGGTCATGACGTTGTATGATGAAACTGATGACCCCCTGGACCACATCAACCAGTACCAGCAAAAGATGATGGTGATCACCGCAACAGGCCCCCTGAAGGAAGCTTGCATGTGCAAGGGGTTTGGATCCACCCTTTCTGGAGCCTCCCTAATAGAAGATTGGGAACCTTCGCTGACCTGGTGAACCTGTTCACCCAGCAGTTCGCTATCAGGAGGAAACTAGAGAAGCAGACCAGTGACCTGTACCGGATAACTCAGAAGTTCGATGAATCCACCCGAGACTTCCTGAACAGGTTCAACAAAGAGAAGGTGTCCATCCCCAGATGTGACATCGCTACCGCCATCGAAGCATTCCGCCAAGGGCTCCACCAGGACTCGGATCTGTACAAGGATCTGACCAAGTACCCATGTACTACGTTTAAGGATGTACAATCCAAAGCCATGCCAGCAATACAGTTAGAAAAGGACGCTGAATCCAGAAGAACCACCTACGATACCGACAAGAGCACCAGAAAGGCAGTAACCGACAAGAGGAGCGAAAGATTAAAGCCATACAGCAGGCCCACCGTCAATAAGGTTTCAGAAGGGGCTGACAGGCGAAACAACCCAAACTTGCCCCCAAAGATCATCGAGTATGGGTTCTCTACAAGCATGACAGGCTTGCTCAAAGCCCTGAATGAGCTAGGTGGAATGGTAAGGTGGCCAGAGAAGTCAGCAGGAGACAAGGGCCCAGACAAGAGGGACCAGAGCAGGAGGTGTGATTTCCATGATGACGACGGCCACAACATTGAAGATTGTGTAGCCTTGCGCAAGGAGGTCAAGCATCTCTACGGTGCAGGATACCTCGATAACCAACTCCCAAAAGGAAGTAGACCCGGTAAAATAAACACCACGGATCAGGTGCTACCTTCTCCACCCCCTCTTTATAGTAAGGTTCTCAATGTAATCACAGGTGGTTCAGAGCTGTGCGGGTTAACCTACTCAGCTGCCAAGAGGCATGTTACAGAAACAAAGGGGGACTGGCCTGAGACCTCCTGCAGGGTGAGCAGGATGGACCTACCAGCAGTATCCTTCGACGAGACAGACGCACAAGGTGTAGAAGAGCAACATCATGATGCACTAGTAATTACCTTGTAAATAGGGAATTGTCTGGTGAAGAAGATCCTGGTAGACACTGGAAGTTCAGTGAACCTCCTCATGTTGAGCACTCAAGAATATGGGTCTAAGCGAGAAGGCCCTGGCCAACAAGGCAGTACCCCTGGTGGGATTCAGTGGTGAAACCACGAGATCAGTGGGGAAATAGTCATTCCTACTTTTGCTGGTGGAATTAATAAGTATGTAAGATATTTAACTATTGATGGTCCATCTACTTACAATGTAATCCTTGGCAGGCCCTGGATCCATGAAATGAGAGCCATACCCTCGACGTACCACAAGTACCTAAAGCTCCCAACACCATGGGGGGTACAGGAGGTACGAGGAGACCAAGAGGAGTCCAGAGGCTGTTACAAGGATGCACTGAAGCAGACCGCTAGCCCGCCAGCATAGCAATTACAAAGCCATCATGTCCATGAAAAGTATGTGGAACCCCCACGGGAAGAACTCGATCAGATCACATTGGACATACTGCATCCAGAGCGGACCGTGCTGGTAGGATCAGACTGCACCGGTCAGACAAGAGAAAGACTACTTGAGCTACTCAAGAGGAACGCAAACAGCTTCGCCAGGTCACATGACGACATGGTGGGCATAGACCCCAGCATAATAACCCATCGTCCTAATATGGACCCTAGCTATAGCCCGGTCCAGCAGAGAAGAAGGAAATTCGCTCCAGAAAGAAACCAGATCATCAATCTGGAGGTAGATAACATGCTGGCATCAAGACAAATCCGAGAAGTGAAGTATCCAGAGTGGCTCTCAAATGTAGTGGTGGTCCAAAATAAAAACAACAAGTGGAGGGTGTGCGTAGACTTCACCGACCTGAACAAAGCGTGTCCAAAAGATCCGTTCCCCCTGTCACATATTGATGCCATGGTTGACGCCACAGCAGGACACGAAATGCTAACCTTCTTGGATGCCTGGAGTGGGTACAACCAGATCAAGATGCACTCCGCAGATCAAGAGAAAACGGCATTCCAGTCAGAACGTGGGTTGTACTGCTACAACATAATGCCCTTTGGGCTCAAGAACGCATGATCAACCTACCAGAGACTGGTCAACAGGATGTTCAAGAAACAGATAGGAAAAACAATAGAGGTCTATATTGATGACATGGTGGTGAAATCAAAACAAGCTATGGACCACATACAGCATCTCGAAGACACCTTCAGCACCCTCAGGGAGTATAAAATGAAACTAAACCCCCTGAAATGCACCTTCGGAGTCTCCTCGGGAAAATTCATAGGGCACTTGGTGACACGGAGAGGCATAGAGGCAAGCACGGAATAGATAAAAGCGCTATTACAGCTAAAGTCCCCTCATAAGCCGAAAGACGTGCAAAAGCTGACAGGGAGGATGACAGCCTTGAACCGGTTCATCTCAAGGTCCTCAGAAAAGTGTCGCCTCTTCTATGATATCCTAAGGAATAATCAGCGGTTTGAGTGGACAGAAGAACATGAAAGGCATTCCAAGAACTAAAGTGGTACCTGAGCAGTCCACCCCTCCTTTCGAAAACAGAGCCTGGAGAGCACCTCTACCTGTACCTATCAGTAACAGAAGCATCTGTCAGCTCATTACTGGTACGAGAATAAGATGGGCAACAACACCCAGTATACTATGTCAGTAAGTCTCTGCTACCTGCAGTAACCAGGTACACAACGCTTGAAAAACTTGTACTAGCTTTAGTAGTATTGTCTTATAAGTTGAGGTCGTACTTTGAGGCCCACCCCATCGTCGTAGTAACCAGCTATCCCCTAAAACTTGTGTAATGCGATGTTCCACAGCTAGCCCCAAGTGGAACATCGCATTACACAAATCCACACCCAGGAATCCCTAGTCTAATGGCCAAGCAGAGTCCAGCAACAAAATAGTAATTGACAACCTAAAAACAAGATTGGAAGAAGCTGGGGGCAGGTGGGCAGAAGAACTCCTTCTGGTACCCTGGTCCGACAGAACTACACCCAAGGTAGCTACTGGCCAAACACCATTCAGCCTGGTCTTTGGCGCAGAGGCAGTTATTCCCACGGAAATGAGAGTACCCACACATAGGTATGGATGCATAACCGAAGATAGAAACCAGGTGGAGATGGCCAGCAACCTGGATACAGTAGATGAACTGAGGACAAGTGCACAAGTAAGGTTGGCCTCATACAAACAGATGGTGGCAAGGAGTTACAACAAGAACATCAAAATCAGGGTCATGCAGGTAGGACACCTGGTAGTCAGAAAAGTTTTCCAAAACACTAAGAATCAGCAAGCTGGGAAGTTTGCCTACAACTGGGAAGGACCCTACCAGGTGGAAAGCATAGTAGGCAACGGAGCATACAGGCTAATGACAATAGCAGGGGAGATCATATACAAACCCTGGAACATAGTCCACCTCAAGAGGTACTACCTCTAAAAATGGGCTCCGCAAGCCAGGCACCCCCAGGTATGGTACCTTGACATCCTTCGCAGCCAAACAAGCAAAATCTTTCCAAATTACAAAAGGATTTTTATTGTTAAGTAATACCTTTGAATAAAAATTTGTAAAACAATTCAGTTATTTTTAGAGCACGTCATTGGCCTTTATTTTCGAAGTATTCAATTTTATTTTTGCCAAAAGTACTCTCAAATTATTCAAACATGTTTGGCTGCCCACAAACCTCCTCCCTGAAGGAGTCCTACTAACCTTGGAAGGCAGTCTGTCATACCCAGACTAGCAGAAAACTCTTCCACAGGTACAAACAGCGTACGCGTGGCGAATAAAGGGTCCAGCCCCTACTCAACCACCACAGACACCCCCACGTAGCGTGTCGCTCAAATATATGGACAAATGACTCCAGAGCCACCGTCTATCGACAATGCCGGCCCACAAACAGAAATACATCAAAAGCGCGCCACACACAGTAAGTACAAAATTACTAAATAGATCATTCACAAAGGGCCAAACATGACCGCCATACAACAAACTTAAAAATTGTTTTTACACGGTACCACCAAAACCAACGACAAGAGTTCGACAAAATACGAAAAATAAAAACAAAGTGCCACAGGCACCTAAGTTTTGGCCTCTTGGCCACCACCAACACCATTACCACCATCATTGCTGCCACTTGCGCCTGATTCTGGCTCTGCATTAACAGGGATCTGCTCTGGACCAGTCGTCGCCTCCTCCTCAACTAGAGCTGCCTCCACCTCCTCCTCAACTGGAGCTGCTTCCATCTCCTCCTCTTCCTCGGAGTTGTCCACCTCGTTTAGGAAGCTCATATCCGGCTTGGTAGGGAAGCTCAGCAAACGCCTTTTACTCCTCCTCCAGGTCCCACGAGACATGTTCCCCGGACTGGAACTCTTTCAAGCACTGGATCTTGGACTCCAAGGCAGCATACAGTACTACCTGAGAGCGATCCTTCTTCAGGGAGAGAACCTGGCCCTCAGAAATTTTCAGCTTATCCTCCGCGCCCTTCATACTAGTTGAGAGGGAACGATTCAACCTCTGCATCCTAGCCAGCTGGTCCTCCAGCACCTTCACCTCGGCTTGAGCCTTCACTAGCTGAGCTTCCAAAGAGACGCACTTCTCCTGTGCGTTGTTCACCTCCCTTATCATCCGCACGTGATCATGACGGAGGAAGAAGGCCTTCTGGAAAGTCTACATCAGAAAACAAAGAATGATATCAAAAGTACTTGCTCAATAAGGGGTCGTACCAAAGAACAAATCAAGCTAGCATACCTTGAAGGCATCCTCAACAGTCGAGTCCAGGGTCGCTGGGATGGGTGTGGAGCTGAGGGAATACTGAGACCCAGGCAACAAGAATTGTCCCATCAACGGCCATAACGGGACATCTCCCTGAACCCCATAGCCTAGGGGAATGGTGAGCTTAGTAGGGATAAAACTGGAGTGGGATGAGGAGCCACGGAAGCCAGAGGAGGTACAGATATCGCTTCTTCTTCAGAGGGAGGGGCAGCAGCCTTCTTCTTCCTAGGGGCAGAAGGAACATCACCGCCAGTCAACTTTCTCTTCTTTTTTGCCATAAACTGGCTCACAGCTGAAAGCACCCAGACCTTATCGTCACACACAAAACATAGCATAGATCCATTCTAATGCACAAAACACAACAGACCTCACCAGACGACATCCTCACTTCAGCAGCACTTTCAAACTCACCAATCTCCTCCACAGAAGCAGAATCCTCCTCAGCAGCCTCAGGTGGTTCTTCAACCGCCCCGCCAAAATTCGAGGACAGGAGCCTGGGGAACTTCCTTTGGTCTTCTGAGAGGCCCAACAGCTTCCTCACGGCAGAATCGTCGAGCGAAGGCTTGTGCTGTTTAAAACCTGCACAGGAAAGTCGATCAGTATACCTGGTGAGTTAACAAAACAGACAGAGAAAAGATAAGGGAGTACCTTCTAAGGGACTCCACTTATCAAGCAAGTAGAAAGGCTGAGGAACAATGGAGTCGAGTCTGACATAGATGAAAAACTTAAACCACCCCCCATCTTTCACCTTGGTGGGCATAAGGATACTGGGTACCCTACCATCAACCGTCTGAAGGGTCATCTGAACGGGACCCAGAGGACGGTATAGGTACATATGGGCCAGGTCGGCTAAGGTGAGGCTCAGATCATGATCATCGTTCAAAACACACATGGAGACTAATATTCTCCATGCATAAGGGGAGACCTGGCAGGCAGCCAAGCTGTTAAACTTCAAGAACTCCTGAATCAGGTTTGGGAAAGGAATACCAAACCTAGCAGGAAAGGGTACTCATACAAGCACGCTTACCCCGCACGATAGGCGTCAGCCCTCTGACCAGAGCGAGGGAGGTGGATAACAGCATCCTCTTTCAAATCGCAGCGATCACGAATTGTAGGGAGATGTTCCTCTGTATACGCTGAATCACAAGCATATACTCCGGTAAGAACCCCGTGGAGGGAAGCTCTCCCTTGTCGGTACCAGCAGAGGAAGAATCAGACGATTTTCTAACGGATTTGCGACCCATTCTTAGAAAAATCGAGAAAATAAGAAGGATTACCTTGAATTGATTGGGGGAAGTGAGGAGAGTCAGAAAGAATTAGGGGTTTTTATGAGGAAGCTAGGGAATTTTTATAGGGGAAAATGGGAGTAAAGTGTGGAGAGTCGTGGCAGTTGAGGGAGTTAAGGAGGGGATGGAGTTTAATTGATGGGACGTGGTAGAGGCGTTTGAAAAGACGCGAGCCGTCTTCTGGAAGGAAGAAAGCCCCATCCGTACACGTGTCACCAGATGCGCCTTTCTGGGGGCAATTGTTGGGGCTCAATTAATCCTCACATGGATCACTAACGTGGCAGTACAGGATTGGTCAAAAGAAGAGCACATGGATTAAACAAGTGAATGGACTGGATTGAAAGTGAAAGAAGATCAACGGCCAGGAATAGAAGTAACAAACACAACCAAGCAACAGCCATATTTTGCCGAGTCAACAACAGACCCCGTGAAACTCGGACCAGTAGAGGGGATCTCGCAACAATACCACCAGAGCCGTTGGAGGCAGAACTGACGCTATAAAAGGAAGGCAAGCAGAAGGAAGGAGGGGACATTCAACTCTCTCACCCTAAAATCAGTATACAAGCGTTCAAGCAATTATCAAAGCAAATTCATCCTTGTTTCTTTATTTACGTCCAAATACTCTATACCACCTCAGTAAGTACTTTCACATTTTAGTGCATATATTTGGCGGAATTCCGACTTCCCCTAGGGTTTTTCCCACATTGGGTTTCCGCGTTACCAATTCTTCGTGTCATTTCTTTTCTTACGCTTTTCCTTACATTATTTTATCATTAGAGTACTAGTATCAACCTAAACAAGTAAATCACCTAATTAGCAAATTTTTTACCAAAACAATCTTCATTATTTATATAAAGCTTCATTCTAAATATTCACTAAATGCGAGTTTATTTCTCCTCAACATTTTCTCATTCTCTTGTGATTATAGTATATGTTGATTACTATTTTTGGGTTTGTCAAATTTACTTATTCTCAATATTGTAATCGAATTTCAGCTACAAACACATCTAACCTTTCTCACCCATAATGAACATAGTTCAGCAAGATCAATCACAGTCCTGCACAAAGTCCATTAACCATTACAGCATTTATCAGTTCTAGCTGAGTACAGAAACTAACCATCTAAGGAAGTGGAGAACAATTTAACATATGCAATTGAAATTAACATCAATTCATAGGCGAAACCGGCCTCTTTGGATCCCCGACATTGAACATTATGATTCAGGCAGGAGAAGAGATTGCGGAAATGCTACAGTCCCATTATTATCAGCTCCTTTGATGTTCAGAATCGAAGTGACCAAATTATAAATTTGAACATTCTCAAAAGACGGCACCTTGCGTCCCCTGGCGAATTGAGGACCATGAGCAATGAAGATGGTCCTCATGGAAAAGAAGGCGTTATCATACCCGTGTGCACCTCCACATTCCTGTTTGTTAGACCTCGTCATCTCGATCTTATAACCCTCTTCCGGAAGCCCAATTATAGGCGGAATTCTATGACTGTCAGCATAATGGAGTCTACTAGGAAGATCTTCCTTAAGATAAACCTTCAAATTCTTCCCATTATCAACCTTCCCCGACTGCAAACCCTCATTCATCTTCGCCACTACATCCGAAGCTGAAACCCTGGAAGGAGGGCGAATTGCGAGCAAAGGCGTATAAGACTGAACCCAATCAGCCGGAATTTGAACCCAAGGAGCTAAATCATCTAAGAAAATCAGCTTTCTATCACAAGTACCAACCATACCATGATCACCAACCATAATAACAGTAACATCTTCAAACACTCCTCTTTTTTCCAATCCCTCAATCAACCTTCCCATCATTCTGTCAATCCCAATAACCGCTTCTGTAATTTCCGGATCATCCGGGCCAACTTGGTGACCCTGATGATCCGGGTCCTCGAAATACAAAGTAATTAAAACAGGAATATCATCAGCAGGCAAATCAAAGTAACTAAGAACAGTATCAACTCTATCCTCAAAAGGCACAGACTTGTTATAATTTTGACAAAATTTAGGTGGACAATCCCAAGAACCTTTGTGAACCTCGGAACCGGGCCAGAAGTAGGTTGCAGCATTCTGACCATGGTTAGCCACAGTCTCCCACAATGGTTCACCAAGCCACCATTTAGGTTCATGGCTAGCCATTGAAAAAGCATCACCAGTAACAGGGTCAGTGAAATAATTGTTTATAATGCCATGGGAAGAAGGGTACAGACCTGTGACAATGGAGTAATGATTAGGAAAGGTAAGTGTTGGGAAAACCGGGATTAAACCGGTTTGAGCCTCGGTCCCATTGTTTATCAGCCTGTGGATGTTGGGTAAAGGGGCTTTGAATTGGTACCCGAACCGGAACCCATCTGAGGAAACAAGGAGGACTACAGGGTGTTTGAGCTTGGTGAGGGGGCGGCGATGAGAGTGCACATTGGCATTGGTGGAATCGTAATCAAGGGCGAAACCGAGAGCGAAAGCGAGGATGGCGGTGAGGAGGAAGGCAATGAAGAGGAGGAGTTTGGTGCGGGAGGAGTGTGTAGAGGAGGGTGTAGAGTGAGTGTCAAATGAAAGGAGGGAAGTGGTGGAGTTAGGGAGATCATCTTCGGGTTGTGTTGGGAGATGATTGTGTTTGATGTTTGACTCCATTGATGGAACTTGGAAAGATGCAAGAGACCAGGATGGTTGGAGATTCTGGTGAGTAGACTTGTGTTATATTATCGGTTGGTTGAAGTTCGAGGCTTATGATTAGTAGAAGTGCCAATGAGGTACTCGTGTTCGTTATGACACTTATGAGTTGGGTACCTGGCAAACAGATCGGGTAGTGTTGGGTTCGTATTCGTGTCTTATGTAAAAGGGTCATGAGCTCTTTAATCCGAACCCGATCCAATTAAATTTTGTGTCGTGTTTGTACCGTCTCACTTATATAAATTGGTCAACAACTCTCAACTCTAACCCATTAATTTCGTGTCGGGTTCGTGTCGTATTTTCGTGTTTGAGAGATCAAGTGTTCAACCCCAATCTGACCCAATTAAATCTCCTGTCGTGTACGTGTCGACTCACTTACATAAATGTGTTATTAACTCTCGACCCAAATCCGCTAATTTCGTATCGAGTTCGTGACGTGTTTTTGAATTATACCATTGGGTGAGGACTTAGCATTATTGGAATCGAATGGAGCTTGTAAAGATGCACGAGAAAAGGATGCGTAGAGGGTAGAATTGGGTAGTGTATTATTGGGTGATTGGTGGGAAGTTTGAGGCTTATGCGGAGGAACCGTTCACAAAAACACGTGATTTTTTGGGTCATGTACTCCATTCTTTGTTTAATAAGGTGGGTTCTACTTATACAGATCTACCCACGTTACACGTCTTACCCTGTTGAGTGTTGGCTGTTGTGCACTTTAATAACAAGTCCGTATCGAGAATCTTTAACAAGGTGTTGTCCATTTATACGGTATACAGATCTGCCCACCTTGCGTAACAACCAGCTATCCATGATCCTCTCTTCGGGCTTGTTTGGGATGAGAGTAATTATTAAGGGAGTAATGAGAGCTAAAACAAGAAAAAATTGGAGGAGATTGGTGCTTTGTGGTGGTTATGGAGGGGGTAAAGAGGAGGGGAGGGAGGAATTATTACCTCCATATAGAGGTAATGCATTACTTGAGGGGGGAGGTAGGTAACTTTTACTCATTTCTATCCATTTCCCCATTTCTATCCATTTCCATCTCCAACCCCTTCACTTCCCTTCATTTTTTAGTTCATTTAAGTTCTATTACTCCCGTAATAATTACTCTCATCCCAAGCAAGCCCTTACCCTCTCATTTATCTTCTTGTAGGAGGGAATCCGACATGTTTTCATTGAAGATGGATATACCCCGTGTTCAATGAAAATTTGTGCTTATAAAGTGGGTTATAAATAAACAATAATACTCCCCCCATTACTTATTATATGACGTTCTACATTGTTGCACGCATATTATGATATGCATTTATGCTATTTTTTATCTTTCTTTATTATCCACCAATTACATGTGTTTATGTGAAACAGTGCATTATACACCACTTGCATTTTCTTTCATGTGTTTTATATTGGCTTAAATGAGAGATTACATGTAACACTAAATTTCATTGAAGACGGCGTATATATGTCTTCAATGAAGATGGGTCGAACTCCCTCTCACAAGGAGGCAAATGAGAGAACAAGTGAGGAATCAAATGGATCACCACTTGCCCTCCCACTTGTCTCCTTGTGAGAAAGACTTCGACCCGTCTTCATTGAAAACGGATATGCGTCGTCTTCAATGAGAATTTGTGTACATGTAATCAGGGGCGTAGCTAGTGAGTAGCATGGGGTAGCACTTGCTACCCCAAACCCAGAAAATATCCCAAGAAAGACGAAGTCTTGCTACCCCAAAGACTACTAACTTGACTAAAAGAATAAGATAAGAGAGGCGAGAGTTTTTGTGTTAATCTCTCTGTGGTGCAGTGGTAAGGTGGCAATCTATTTAGCTTACTGCCCGTGTTCGAATCTCGCCTGGAGCATTTTTTTCCCTTTTTTTTATTGTTTCCCATCAAGTCCCCCTTCCTATCCCTATCCCCATCATCCTTTTATAGTTTTTCTACATTTCTTTTTTTTCCTTCCATTTTTTTTTTTGCACGGTTTATATTTTGAATATTTTAGATTTTTTTATGCTCAACGCTCGAAACTTCAACCCTAGACATATAAATGAGACGAAAATAGAAAAATAGAGGGAATATAATATTACATTAGATAAAAGGCTACGCTAACTAATATGTTAATTCTTTAACAAATTATACAGTAGCTAGTTATACATATTATTTTTCACTTGACATTTTTTGTTAGCTATGCTTAACGGTCATATGAATTGTTCGCATAAACATTTCTGATGACATAAATGACTAAATTACTGCGACACACGGAGCCGCAATTATCACCAACACAAAGCAACAATTGCGATAATATTTTGTCCTTATTTTCGTACTCAAAAATATGATTGTTATGAATAATTACAAACAAGCCATTTCTTACGAGATACTTAGTCCGTATATGTTATTATGTTTTCGCTTTTTTTAGTAGGAAATACATTTAAATCCTACCTCCGCCACTGCATGTAATGAAACATTGGAAATTGGAGATCTTTTATTATAACAAAAGGCTAAAACGACATGTATAAAGTAAAAAAGCAAAAATGCTAGGAAGTCATCTCATAGATAATGGAGGGAGTATAAAATTGTTGGACCATGATGAAGTAAACTCGTGGATAAATATGATATAATACCTCATACACCACCAACCATATCATGACACGTGTGTAATCCTTTATAATTTTTAGTACAAAACAGTGGTAATACATGACTCCCTTGGATCCTACCCACTCCCCACATCTCATACTAAATATCCCTTGCTTATTCCCCCTAGAAATCCCCTCCTAAGACCCTAGCCAACCCCTCAAAACAGCAGCAAGAACGCAACCTTGCATCGAGCATGAACCCGTCCCAAGCTTTGTCCATATACACTCTCATTGACTCTTATTCTCTCCATTTTATCTCATTATCTTTTTCATATTATCCCATCAGCTAACATGTGATAAGAAGGGGAGGAAATAACCACAAAAAACCCCACTAGAAGATCACAAAATAAACTTACGAATCTTCTCCGTAAACCGAGTATATCACTCGGTTTTACCAACACAATACAACAACAAGACACAACAACTTCTCCACTCTTTTCCTCCCTAATTACATAACATTAGGATTCCTGCATAACCACCCTAGAACACTCAGAAAAATCGAGCAAGGAACACACTTAAACATAGACAAAAATCAAGGCATTAAGTTGCATATTTGTTCTTGTTTGTTGTTGTTGTGCGCGACTCTCTGTTTGGTCAAATCGAACCCTTCCGCCCAGAAAGATCAGGATATGTTTACATTTTCAAAAACTAGAATCTCCCACGATTCTAAATCATCCTTTCGATTGAAAACCGACCAAGAAACGATGTTTCAAAATTGCCTTTCAAAATCGTCCTACGAGTTTACAATTTCGAAAACAAAAACCGTCGAAGACGTACCCTTTAATATTTGAAATATACATCCAACGATCGTGCTAGACTCCAAGACGGTGTCCCGATTTATATGTACATTCAGGGTGCAAGAAAATCCTATATTTATTGCATTTGTTTATGTTTTATTATTCTTTTTCGATGTAGCGAAGTTCAAGTTATTTCAATGCCTTTCTAACAAAAGTATTGATTTTATTCTATGAATATGGATAGGTAAAAGACTAACAATTATTCAAATCGATTTTAAACAATAGATCAAATGAGTTATGTTTGCAAACGATCGAACATCGTCTCTCTCGAGATATATCTTAGTCTCGGCCAAGACACGGCCTAAGGACCGTGCCACTTTCCCCTTCTATTTCCCTTTTTCTTATTGTTCAATTATCGTATGCTTAGTAATTAACTTAGCTTTTAGTCATTTAAAATTAATCAATGAAATTAACATAGGATTAAATGAACTAGACACATGTTTAGGGTGATTCATCAGACACTAGTTTAAATTTAGGGAAATTCTACGATGTACCCCTGAGGTTTTTGGTTTTCTATGTTGTATCCTTACATTTTTGAACTTCTATGTTGTACCCCTAAACTCTATACATTGTCAATACAATGATCTTATTGATTGTCTTTGCTAAGTTAGTTTCTTAGTTGATCTATTAAACAGTCTTTTTCCCGTTTCAACTACTCGACAACCTACTGAATGACTTTTTAGTTCGGCGATTTATCCATTAACCCACCAAGTAGTATAAGAATATAACTAATAATTCATGAATTTTCCATTATCATTTCATGATCATAACGATGGCTTTTAATACTAGTTTCTGCTTATTAAAAGTGATTTGTGATGCATCTTATAGAGGATGCGGATAAGACATTATTGGGTCTGAACAAAGGTCAAAACATGGTTATTTGATAAGCGATCAAGTTAATGCAGAGTTGAAGAAGGTCATCATGGAGAAATAAGAAAGAAATTTAGAGGTGCAACATAGATTATAAAAAAAACGGGGTACAACATAGAAAACCGAATAAACTCAGGGGTACACCGTAGAATATCCCTTAAATTTGTAATGTAAATAACATAAATTATTCTTTCTTTTCCACCATTTTGTTAGTACGGTTGTGCGTGCCTATCATCTACCATTTGCAATCGATGACAAAGAATTAGGGTTTTTGGTTGGCTTCTAGGGTCATGTATAGCATGGTTTTCGCTAGTCTTTTTTATTGCTTTGTTTTATCATTTCATTATCATGCTATTTCATTGTATTATGTCATAGTTTGTATTTTTGTTTATCGTTATACCATTTAAATTATGGGTCATTTGTCAATTTCAATTCAAGTCAAAATTAGTCTTTCAAAAAACCTTATTTAGACATCTATTATTTATCGATAGTGCAAACGTAGTAATTCGCATAATATCTATGCTAGAACTCAGCTTTATGGGCCGATTATGATAGAACTCTCATTATATAATGGAACATTGTCTATTTAATCAAAATAAGGGAATGGACACGCATTCCAAGGAGGAAGCACACGGCCGAGTCAAGTGGTCGTGGCCTCCCCCTTCGCCTCGTCTTTTTTTTGTGTCAACTATTGTCCATTGCGTTCTAAGAGCGATCCTTGGACATCGATGTGTGTCTAAATAATGTATATAGATCGAGTTGTACCTCTTTCATTTCAATTTGAGTCGGATTTATCGCAAGATGACCGAGTTGTAATTAAATAATTTCCCAAACGGTTCCCCTCTCCTCCAAGCCTTGTTTATTTCATTTTTATGTTGCAATCAAGGAACTCACACGCTAAACAACTTCGACGAATTAACGTACATGCATTAAACCATATAGGAATCAATCTCACATGCTTAGGGTTTATTTATGAAACGAACCGTTGCATTCCATTCAATCGAGTAGCTACGACCTTGTTTGAAATTTAGCACTTGCCTTAGTATAGGTTGTTCTGAAACAGACGGGGTTGGATGTCTGAATGCAAATGACTTCCTGAAAGTCCTAGACCTCTAATTAGACTCCTCTAATTAGTTCATTAAATTACTTTAACTTAATGATTTAGGATCTAGTTATCATGCATGCAAATATAAAAGCATAAATATAAAGATAAGATGAAATTTCCTTACAATGGAAATTTTCGGCCAATATGAGGCACAATAAGAACTTCTTCTTATTGTTCTTGAGCATGTATTTAGTGGATGATCCTCCAAAAAATAACCTGCAAAGTAGAAGGTCTCCTTCTTGTTGCACCCAAGATTAAACCCAAACTAATCACTTAGTTTTTAACTAGAAAACACAAGTGATAATATGAACTAATATTAGATTTATTACTACTTTAGTAATAGGAAAAATATTAGTGTTTGAGAGTTTTTATAGAAATGAGGATTTTAGAGTGATAAGCATGCAAAATAAGAATGAACTTGTGTAGTAAAATGAACAACAATCTTGTCCATTTAAGGACACATGGTCCGTCCAAAAGAGAGCCCTAGTGGCATCTTATTTTGCTTAAAATAATCTCATGCAAAATAGTTGAGTGTAGGAGTGAATAAGAATATGATCATGTGTCATAAACATGACATGATCACATGTTGTAGTGTGATACAAGAAACAACAACCATCATGTTATACACTACATGATTTCGGCTCCCACTAGTGTCATGTGGTCCATTTTGATTTTTGATATTTGTCCCACAAATACTTATAATCATATGCTTAATTATCTTGTATAATTAAGGGTTAATTTGATCATATAACAATTATATGACTCAAATTAATAAATAATATACACTTAACTTTTAAGTGATATTTTATCATTATATCAATATATAATGGGTCCCACAATGCCTAGTTAGTTTATTTTACAACTCCTTGTAAATATAATTAACTAATCACCTCTACCTCAAAGTATATGCATAACCTCAACTAATTTATGAATTAACTATTAATCACTAAATTAAATCTTATTCAATCGTATTAAAATAAGACGTAAAATTTATTCAGTCAGTTATCGTATAATTGACTAATAAACTTAAGTGAAATGAGTTCCTAACTCAATTCCCAATAAATAACTCTCGTAACCAAACATATATCAAATATATATGTAAAGGACTAATCAAACTGTATCGTATACATATAATTAGTTTTCTGTTTGGGTTTCATCCTATAGGTGTGACCTAAAGGGATCAGTTGATCACCGCCGTCAAACGACAATAACGTCAAACTCTAGTCAGCCGAGCGTTACCGATTTACGTTAATCAACTGACGTGGAGTATCAAAATATACTAATCATGCCACGTATATTCCAAATGAGATTTATTATATAAATGCACTATTGTGGAGGACACTTACTCCAACAATCTCCCACTTGTCCGATACAAGTTGTGCATGTAACAACACTATTGCGGAGGACTCCTCCTCCTACAATTTCTCCCACTTGTCTTGACAAGTTGTGTGCTACCGATTCTCTTGTCTCTTTTGCGTCACATCCTCCCACTCATTGCAAGGTGTCTTACAGGTCGCACTTGCAATTGAAATTATAAATAGAGTGGTTTTCTCGATCTGGGAGAGTAACTGTCTTACCGGAAAATCTACCAGAGATCTCTTCCGAGCGTGGCCACGCATTTCCAGTTACAACTCTTCGAGTGGCCCGAAGATGTTAATACCCAACGTGGGTGGGCAATTTCTGTTGACCCATCTTACACTGTATGATGCAGATCACCATGACCCAGAAGATGTCCATCGGCCTCCTTTCACGGCACGACCTAGGACAAAAACCAAAGTCAATCGAAAACTACACCGACTCAGGTAAATGGTCGTCAGTCTAAAGAATCGACTCATAAGAAGAAAATAGAAATCCCCGCCACGACCAGGCTTCAACAATTTGATAAGGGACTCTATTATGGTCACTGCCCGACAGAGTGTCTCAACAGTCTGTCTATGTAAACGACCAGTCATCTCCATGAACCCATGGTGCTGAACCAACCATTGATCGACTTACAATCTAGTCACTTCGAGACGTCACCTCAAATGAGTGACTAGGGACAAAACACTAAGTTCATCATGTTCACTTGAATTGGGTTCAACTTTTCTTTCAACCAATTCGGATAAACAAAGTATTAAAATTTAGTCAAACTAAATAAGGATTTTTTAAAGAAACTCTAACAATGAATGCGATTATCTAATATTTGGAAAAATTGATACGTTATCAATAATTTCATATCTCATAATCTCTAGCAATTCAGGTACATATTTCAATCCCATTTAAATGACATGACTATCATGTTCAGCCTGCAAAAGCATAGCTAATGGATTAGCAATACTTGCATCTCTCCCATCGTTCTGATCGCTATTTCTTTTTGTCTATGTAATCTCATATTACATAAAACTTTCTGAGTACGTGTCTAGTTTTGAATCTAGACTTAGGACTCTTGGCCTAAAGGTAGCTCCCACTGTTTTACCAGTATCATGGGATAGGATATACAACTATATGAACTACTTCTAGTCCCTCCAATACTGTCGAATCCAAGCTACTTTCATATGCATCATCATATGATGCAATGTACTCTATTTCCGTTGTGAAATCCGCAATGATAAACTGCCTGGAACAATTCCAGCGGATACATGACATTTATATTTGAAAATGTCATTCCTACGTGGAACCTTTCCAATAGTCTTTTCTGCTTGGAACTCTTCCAACAAATAAATCTTCTATAAAACACAGCCAACTCGTGATTTCAAATCACTTTGATCAGTTTGGAAACTGAAGTCTGTGTAACCCATACACGCAACTCATTTTAAACTCCAAACACATGGAACATATCTTTTAGTCCTTCGCAAGTACTAAGGATGTTCATTATGGCTATCAAGTGACTTTCACTTGGATTTGATTGCAAATGATTCATCATGCTCAAAGCATGCGAAATGTCGGATTGAGTATACATCACAGCGTATATAATTGATCCCGCAACGGAAGCAAAAAGGAATCAATTTATCATGTGTTCAACTTCCTTGAACTAGTCAAAGATCTTATCAATATAAGAATTTTGACTCAACGCTAATATCCTTTTAGATTTATCTCCATAAATCCAGATATCTAAAAGATGTATTCTACTTCTCCAAAATCTTCCATCATCTAAAATGATCAATATGTCTCCACATATAAGACTGATGAAAACCATATTACTCCCACTAAACTTCATGTATAAACATAATTCCTCGAGATATCGAGAAATATTTTATGACATGATTGACACACTAATTCCAACTCTTTAGTGCTTACTTAAGACATCCTCTTAAGCTTGCAAATTAACTTAGGATAGTTAGGATCTACGAACCCACAGGTGAATATAAAATATACTACCTCTTCTAGAATCGTATTCAAGAAGGTGGTTCTTGAGGTCCAATTGACATCATACTATTATGATATGCTGTAATCGCTAAGTATATTCGAATGGATCAAAGAATTAAGGTTGGTGCAAAACTCTTTGCCTACCAATTTATCTTTGAAAACATTTTATGTTCATCCATGCAAATTTCGATCTTAAAAATCAATTTACATTGAAGAGGTCGTACTTCTTCAAGTAAAATTTACCAAGTCATATACATGTCCATCACGCATGGAGTCCATTACGAATTGCATGACTCTAAGCCATAGCAAGAAATTGGGACTAGAAACAGTCTTTTATAAGTCATAGATTAGAATTCATCACTATTAAGGAGTTTTAAAATTCCACCTGACCTCTTAGGTTCCGAAGAAACAACTACTGAACAAGCAATGAGGAAACTTTTTCCAGACCATATGCTCAGTTTGTGGCTCTTAAAACATTTTCTCCCACTCTGTCTTTTCAAGAAATAATCGTATTTTTTTTTATTGAAAGACAGCATCACGAGTCACAAACGCTTTGTTCTCGTGGTCAATGTAGGATTATTGAGCACTTGTTTTATTCGGATAACTTATAAATTAGGTACGCTACCTATCCATATCGTATATGAAATAAAATCCGACTGTTATAAATGTGCTTTGATATGGTGGGAAAAGAAATAGCAGACAAAATATTAAGATTCCAAGGTTAGTCAAATGGCTCAGTTTGACTTTACAAAGACAAAACCATATCGTATAAGGTTTTGTTTCTCTATGCAACAACACTTTATCTCATAATATGTGTTAGAGAAATTAACTCGTAAAACTATTTCACAATACTTTTGGTGAAAATCAAAGTCAATACTTAGATATTTATAGTTACGATTTACTCGTAAGTCCTTGTCTAATACTCTTGGTGATTAACTACTTCACATTGAAACTCTTTGAACTTTTCAAAGATTTCTCATAGTACCTCATTAAGTAGAATCAAATATAATATCTACTTAAATCGTTGGTAAATAAAGTGAAATAGTCATAACCATCTCTGGTTGTGTTTGTTATTGGACCACGCATATTCTAATGAAATAGGGCCAATAACTCACTAGCTCGATTTCCTTTTAAATAAAAAGGGCACGAATCATCTTGCCTTGAATACAAGATTCGCACGCACCATAAGATTCAAAATCAGATGGTTTAGGGATAGTTGTCAATACTAGCCTCTTAATGTGCTACACAATCCAGAATTAAGATTAGATTAGGGTCACCAATTTTGAGCCTTTACAATCTATATGACAAGTAATTACTAGTTTAGGTCAAGAATATAATTACCTTTGATTGGTATGGAATAACCATTTACCAAGTATAGGCATAAAAAAATATACAACGCTTGTTCTATTCACAAAAGTGAAACACTTGTGTCGTACACTAAAGTGGATACTATATTCTTTATTTAGAGGTCATGTACATAACAACGTTTATTATAGTACACCTCTAAATCCAAAACTAGATTGATCACATTATAACTTTTATATGTCTCTATAGAAATAAAACTACAATAGTTATATTTCCCTTGTATGTCGACATTTAATCATGGTTAGTCGTCGTACGATTTATTATATGCATTGAATACATTGATAAAAACCATAATAGGTATCTAATACCCAAAAATTGCATTTAGCAAAATAAATGTCGATCATATAGATATTATGGGTGAAAATAGTACACCCAATTTCTAACTCTTTAGAAAACTTGGGGCAGATTCTTTTCTTGTGTCCTACACTGTAAAATAGAATCGTCAAAAGTTGGGTTCGACACCTCGCTTGGGTTTTGACTTTACTATTCAAAATAGACTTGCCTTTTTCCCTTGCCTTGTGCCAAACTCGTGCCAACCTACTCTTGAACCTCGTCTTAACAATTAAGAATATAAACATCATTCTTAGTGCTCCCACTCACTTTCATGAATCTCTACTTAGACAAGTATATTAGAATTATTGTGAAGACTATTCTTCATTTCATTCATGGTTTTTCCTTCAAAAGGATAAACCTTTCATGAAGTGACTACGGTATTTGGTTATTCACGATTTTAAATAAATTGATTAACCTAGTCGTCCCAACTGATTTGGCCTCTTTTGAGGTAAGCCTCGATAAGGAGCATTATGACGACATACCAAAAATTAAAATATTTTCGTTGGAGCGAAAAGATTGATGTACCATTGTTATGAGAAGACGTCACTAAAAATCAAAACGTTTTTGACTAAGTGTGACTTATTCATTTACTCTTCATAAGAGACATTTGCAATGGTGAATGTGAGGATCAAAAGATAAAATTCATTTTGTCTTTAGCTACGGTGGTTTAAACGGAGATCGCAATCAAAATGCTACCGTATAAAATAATGGAAACTCCTTTCCACGATTGAACGGATTTACAAGTTCGTAGAAGGATAAATATTTGTCATTGCGCGAATAAATATGAACGGAAAATAAACATTCATTGCTTATATATAATATACTTGTAAAACAATTTTAAACAAGTCACTCATATAATGACCCCTCACGAAGTTATATAAGTGATTCCAAGACCCATCTTTAGACAAAAATAGTCATCGTATGCTACCTTTATCTAGAAATGGTAAGTCAATACTTGACTAATTCTACCCTTATAACTCTTGGTTGACAGATTTCAACTAAATCCATCTCCTAGTCCGAAGATAATGCTTATCTCGTTGAGTCCAATCCAATTTTGGCTTGTGATCGCATCACCCTACTTACCCGAGGTAAAAAGGGACCCACGAGCGTGGTAGCCCTAATGAACACGGGGTTCACAGGTGCTTCAATTGGTAAGGCTAAATCTCAATTTTTTAAGTTATGTGAGAGGTCTTGTCAATTTTGTTATTAATTCCCTATAAGCGAACTAAATCGGTGAATTTTGAATAAATTTGAATTGACAATCGAGAAAAAAAGATGCATGTTGGCGATTTTGGCATGAGCGGAAAAATAAAGCAAGCAAATAATAAATCCTAGTATGGTCACCTAGCTAATCTAATTAACTAGTAGATTACAATATCGGAAACCAACTCCTTGGCGCCTTGCCTCTTCATGGCACCGTCTTTTGGAACACCGACTTCGGGAATCTCCGTCTTCATAATAATTAATTACAAAAAGATACAAATAAAATTACTATTATACATTTGATCTAAAAATGAAATTAAATTATTACAAACGGCGATACGAGATCGCAAATAAAATTACAACCGAATCGGTATTCCCTTACATTACGGGTAATACCGATTAAAATAATCTAGGCCATACTAGGTACAACTTGCATTAAAAATTAAATAAATGACATTCATTCATTCAAAAATAACAACATAAATAAAATGCTGTAAAAATCATGCCAAAATCGCCCTTAACACTTATCATGCTCATTCTAGCTCGGTTTTATGGATTTTATCGATTTTTACCCATTAAAAATCAATAATCAACACTTAAATGGTATTTAAGCTCAAACTAATTATCTAAACTGATTTAGAACTCAAAATTAGTCCCCACTAACTTTGTTTGTATTAAATTAGTTCGAATTGATCGTATTTGCTAAATATAGAGGTTTAATCATAACATTTATGAAGTAAACCCAAAATAAAATATAAAAATCATCAAAATTTGAAACCAAAAATTTTTTACATTCTGGAACATTTCCAGGAACCCTAAAACACAGAAAAATTTGCCCAAAAATTTTGAATAAATTTTATGAACAAATAACATAGTATTTAAGAGTTTTATCAAATAAAAAACATTAAATATAGTAAAATAGTGAAACAAATTATAAAATTTCACCAAGATGATATAAATCATATTATAAAATGTATCAAAAATTTTCAAGACCAGAAAAGGACGTTTCGATTTTATGATCATAATAATCTCACTTTATTGACTTTTATCTTATAAAAATCAATCATCATGCAAAATTTAATTAAAAGTCACGAAATTTTACATACAGTATGTACAACATGCATGTGAGATCATATCAAAATTTCATGGCCAGAATCAACATGCAACTATTTTTAGTTAACTTTTAACACAAAATATGCATATTAACATGATTTATAGGCCATAAATCAAAATAAATAGCAAATTAATCCATAAAATCACCAAATTTGACCAAAACCATTTTGAGGTCAGTAGGTATGCATGCAAATCAAAAATTTCGTGCAAACCAACTTTGAACTCAAATTTTCAATTTTACCCAAGTTATCGTATAACTCGATTTTAATGCCTAAAATCGACATGCATGTAACAATTGAGCTCTGATACCACATGAAAGTCCTAGACCTCTAATTATACTCCTTTAATTAGTTCATTAAATTACTTTAACTTAATGATTTAGGATCTAGTTATCATGCATGCAAATATAAAAGCATAAATATAAAGATAAGATGAAATTTCCTTACAATGGAAATTTTCGGCCAATATGAGGCACAATAAGAACTCCTTCTTATTGTTCTTGAGCATGTATTTAGTGGATGATCCTCCATAAAATAACCTTCAGAAGGTCTCCTTCTTGTTGCACCCAAGATTAAACCCAAACTAATCACTTAGTTTTTGACTAGAAAACACAAGTGATAATATGAACTAATATTAGATTTATTACTACTTTAGTAATAGGAAAAATATTAGTGTTTGAGAGTTTTTAGAGAGATGAGGATTTTAGAGTGATAAGCATGCAAAATAAGAATGAACTTGTGTAGTAAAATGAACAACAATCTTGTCCATTTAAGGACACATGGTCCGGCCAAAAGAGAGCCCTAGTGGCATCTTATTTTGCTTAAAATAATCTCATGCAAAATAGTTGAGTGTAGGAGTGAATAAGAATATGATCATGTGTTATAAACATGACATGATCACATGTTGTAGTGTGATACAAGAAACAACAACCATCATGTTATACACTACATGATTTCGGCTCCCACTAGTGTCATGTGGTCCATTTTGATTTTTGATATTTGTCCCACAAATACTTATAATCATATGCTTAATTATCTTGTATAATTAAGGGTTAATTTGATCATATAACAATTATATGACTCAAATTAATAAATAATATACACTTAACTTTTAAGTGATATTTTATCATTATATCAATATATAATGGGTCCCACAATGCCTAGTTAATTTATTTTACAACTCCTTGTAAATATAATTAACTAATCACCTCTACCTCAAAGTATATGCATAACCTCAACTAATTTAATGAATTAACTATTAATCACTAAATTAAATCTTATTCAATCGTATTAAAATAAGACGTAAAATTTATTCAGTCAGTTATCGTATAATTGACTAATAAACTTAAGTGAAATGAGTTCCTAACTCAATTCCCAATAAATAACTCTCGTAACCAAACATATATCAAATATATATGTAAAGGACTAATCAAACTGTATCGTATACATATAATTAGTTTTCTGTTTGGGTTTCATCCTATAGGTGTGACCTAAAGGGATCAGTTGATCACCGCCCTCAAACGACAATAACGTCAAACTCTAGTCAGCCGAGCGTTACCGATTTACGTTAATCAACTGACGTGGAGTATCAAAATATATTAATCATGCCACGTATATTCCAAATGAGATTTATTATATAAATGCACTATTGTGGAGGACACTTACTCCAAGACTTCCCAACACGTACCTTCATCCCTTACTCAAAATCAATGGTTACAGATGCCCGAGTCCATTTGGTAGTGAGAGTCGTCATTCAATTCGAGTAATTCAAGGAGACAAGTCTCTAAGCTTTAATCACTCGTAGTCGATTTGCACTATGCTTTCGATGAAAGGTGTAAAGTTGACTTGAAATGTTCTAAGTTTCCATAAAACTTGGTGGCGACTCCATTTTGCGTCAATTCGATTTGTGTTAAGCCTCGGGTTGAGTATGCCTTTGTTGGATCCCCGCGAAGCGATCGCGGGTGGGGGGTGTATCATAAATTATAGAGCAATCCATAATTTAACATTAGATTAGAAGGTATGGATTAAAGATTAAGGACCAGCATGAGATTACTTACCGCAAGATCAAACTAAGGCACTTGAATTACGCTAGATAAATCTCTTGTCTTTATCTCTTTTCTCTCTACGTTTTTTATGTTTGAAGATGAATAATGAATGAAAGACTAAAAAGGCGTCTTATACATAGGCTATCGCAGACCAAAACAAAGGTGGAAAGCCATAAATAATGAGCACATGGCATGGACCATGGCCGCGCCAAGGTCGCACGCCACTCGCACATGGTTCGTGCGTGTGTTGCGTGATTCATGTCACACTACAGGTTGAAATTCCAACTATGTACAACCGATATATTCGACTAACACACGAGCCTACTCTTATACCTTCCTACATTCACACCCCTTGACTCAAATTTCACCTTTACTTCCATTGACTTTGACTTCGACTTCGACTTTAGTTGTCTTTGCTTACAAAGAGGCATGTATTACAATTTTGATCAAACATTTTATATTTGTATAAATATATACGTCTACTACAATTAGTAAAAGTAAAAATAATGGTTGTTGAAATAGTGAAAGTAATAGTATTAGCAGCCGAAGTAGTGAAATTAATAATATTAAATGGAGTAGTGAAAGTAACAATGATGACGGCGAGAGTAGTGAAAGTGATAATAGGAAACAACGAATGTAATGAAAGTTGCAATAATAACGACGGGACAAAGTATGAAAAAATAGCTAACCAATCGATTTAATAAAAATATTTAATTTATTTAAATATATAAGTTTGATAAAATTAACGGGAATAGTGAATTTAATTGCAAAATTGGCGAATAGGAAAATAAATTATAAACCGCGTGAGTAGTGAACGTAATAGTATTAACATGAGATGTTGTGAAAGAAATAATATTAACAACAAAGAGTGTTTAATGTGTCTCATTATTAATTGCTAGATTTTAAATCTCATCTAATTTAAAGCTATGTCATAGAAAAATATATTATAAATGATAAATGTGCGAATTGGACTAATCAAACGCAATTATAATTCATATAAAATAAATTTAAATTAGTAAATAAAGGTAGTCTGGATGGGCCGAGCACTAAACCTAGTATATTCCATCATCGCAACTTTATACGAAATATTGAATTACTCAATAGTTACACGTACATGGTAATTGATGATTATATTTATCACAAATTCTCATTTAAGACGGGTCGACCCGTCTTAAGCATAAGACATGTCAATGTCCCATCGCAAAAAGCAAGTGAGGGAACAAGTGGGGGTATGGATCCAGGATCCGCCCTCTTGCCCCCTCATTTGCTCTTTGTGAGGGGGAACTGACTCGTCTTAAGCTTAAGACGGATCAACCCGTCTTAAATGAAACATGATGTATATTTATATGCTAATCAATTAAGTAATTAATCATGTGGTAAAATTTTGTTTCAAAACAAAATGTACGTATTTTTTATTTTAAAGTTTTGAAACTTTAGATTATTTTTATCATCTCTTATTAGTTTTATTTGATTTAAATACAAATTTTAAATAAATCACCCATCTATGGGTTGGGTTGGGTTGTGAGTCGGATGCGTTATGACTTATGACCCCAAATGTGCGGGATAATATCAGGTAAGGCCGTAAGGTTGTTATCGAATTCATTTATTTTCCAACAAGTTTTGATCGATTTTTCGAGCCGAGTCATCAGTTGACCTATATGCGGTTATTAGTGATTAGTACTCCCTAATAAATAAGTCAAGTAGTATGGCCGTACGGGGTAGGTGTAATTAGACCTGACAGAGGGGTCAATATTTTCAGATTTGGATCAGGTTAATTTCTTTGCTAGTTTCTGATAGGATTCGGGTCGGGTCCGTTCAATTTCGTGTGAACTATTATCATATTATTCATAGATAATAAACCGTTTGTAACAATAAACATTCCGGTCGGGAATAGAATTGTGGGAAGGTATATGCAAAAAAATGATAGTCGTGTGAGGCCACTCAAGCAACCTAACACCAAGCAGAGAAAGCATAAGATTGGAGTCTAAAATGGAGGAGGGAAGAAGGTGGAGCAAGCAAGAAGAAGAAGGAGTTGTTGAAATAAGAGTTGCAAATGGAGTACAACACCGCCATTGGTGGTGGTACGGAGCAAGCGCCGCCCAATTAGGGTTAGGCATTAGAGCTGTACGCATAGGCCTTCGTGGCGATTCCAATTTTATGCCTTTGAAAGCTTTCAGCGTCGCCTCGCTTTTCGTCGGTGCCGCCGCTTCCGCTTTCTTTGGTACCCTCCGTGCTTCCGGTATCCACAAGGTTTTTCATCTTTTTCGAATTCTTTTTTTTTCTTTTTAGTTTGGGATGATTATTTTCGAAAATGGGTTTATTGGATTTAGATGTTTATAATTGTGATTGTGATTTGCTAGTTCTTTGATCATTTGACGTAAGCAAACGATAATTTGATTTCCTTTTAATTTTGTGTTACGATGGACTAATGTATAATGACTCTTTAAATTGATGGATCCTGTTACCTTGCTATTTGCGGGAGCCATTGAGGGAATGCTATTGTTCGTGTTTTGGCCAGCTGTTTAAGTCGGTGTGAGCGCGATACAGTACCAATTCGGACATTAGGTTGATGACTTGTTGTTATGTAATGCTCTTCACTCCTTATTTGACTCTTGTGTTTGATTTTATGTACTAGATCGACTGCGTAGGTATCACTTTTATGGCTGTAGTGAGAAACCCTAACAATTAAGGATGACATGAGAAAGCCTGACATTGAATTTGGAAATCTCTGTATGTTACGAGTAGCATTGAAGGCGCCAATTATAAGCTTGCTTTATCATTGGCTTCAGATTAATATTAGACTGGCAAATTGTGTTGCTTATCGGATTTGTTGGGCCAATGATTTTGCCCATTGGCTCATATGCCTTTTAAGGAATGGAGTGCATTTTCAGTTTTTTTTCCCGCCTTATCTTTGACTTGTTGATCTTGTCCGTATGTTCTACTTTGTGCTAATTAGATTACATTTTTATCTCATTGTATTGTAAATCATTTTGTAGAGCTTTTAGAACAGAGAGGATTGACATAAAGAATTACATACAACGATGCGATTCGATTTTTGGTTACATTGTGATCGATGTACTAGCAGCCGAACATGCTTGTACTGATAGCATCAACTTTTGTTTGACCAGTTGTTCTAAGTCCTATGTTGAATAGGCATTTTAAAACCATAAAGATACTTATAAGTTAAAGAGCATATGACTATGCTGATATTTTTTTAATTGGTACCTACAATTGAAGTTAAAGAGCATTCGATACTACATTAGAATAATGATTTGCAGTTCTAGCTCAGTCGCCTGGTAATTCATGACATTTATTGGCAGTAAACTAAGAAGTTGTGAATGGCCCTAGATGATGCATGCCCATTAAAAGCTTTGGCATAATGTTGAAGGGCTTATTAATGTAGTATATAGTGCACATGGTATTACTTGCACATGGCTTAGTATAACTTGAAAAACTCCTTTTACTTTTTTCAAAACTATTTCAAAGTCTTGAAAAAAAAAGTCAATGCTGGCTCTGTGATTTCTGCGGGAAAGTTTTAGTAGCAGCATAATAGTCACAGACAATATGCAATATGAGGGATGGATACCGATGTTGGCTTATTAGGTCCTAAAGGGAGAAACGATAACGGTTATCTTGGAACAGGGTTGAGCTGGTGGTCTACACTGCAGAGTCAACAATGATATAATTTTGCTTAGGTTTGGTTCATCAAAGGCTTTCTTTGAGGGGATAGTTATAATCACGTGAATTTCTAGGCTTATCATGTTATACTTTGTGCTCGACTCGGAGAAAAGGTACTAATACAATCTTTGCAGGATGTAAATATGTCCAAGGCTATAACCTTTGGTAAGATCCAAGCGACAAACATCCGGGTCTACAACCTGCAAGCATTGCTGAAGGAATCCATGTAGCCTGTTTTCATATAAGCCTTTAACGTCCATAAATGAATGTGGGTGGGTTTGTATGTGCTAAAGTATATATAAACTTAACCTTTGCTTGTGATGAAGGCACTGCGGATGACGCTGAATGTTTTCCAGGCTTGTTGAATGTTTCTGTCTCCTGTTCATTACTGAGATTTCTGGTCATTTGTTGTGTTTAGATCCACTAGGCTAATATTTAGGGGTTTCATGTACGTTTCTAACATTTCAGTATGTTTGTACTAGACTACAAGGTCAATAATATATACGAGTACCAAGTTTATTGAAACTCCATGTCTCGTTTGATTTAGGGTTATGTGATTTCCTAACATCTAATACGTCGCTCATACTTGTCTAGGTGGAAGATATGAAAGAACTGGGTTCTAATATACGGACTGCAATAGGTGCACCTCCTAGAAAACGATCCGAGTGATTCCAGCTTTCAGTTAATTGTCCTCCTCGATATGTATTCCAGAATGACAATGACCGAATTTAAGCTTGCCTCATTTAGCTGACATCTTCTGAAGCTTCGCTACCAAGCAGGCGTCAAGCTTATCAATATTAGAGTTAGAGGAGCCGCCTGTGAACGTATGTACTGAAATTAAGTAGTACTGAGCAAGTGAAGAGAATCGGGTATACGGGTATACTATATACAGTAAGGATGTCTCTCCAATGAGTGATAAAAAATACTCCGTTTCTTCACTTCAGGGTCTTTTTTTATTTCTTTCCTTGCCTGGCATTTGTTGCCTTATTGTTCAACCTAGTCTTTTAATGGTTGTTGCAAATTAATTTGTACTCGGCATGTTTATTGCAGTTTAATCCATTTAACCCTATTTAACTGAAGACTCAATGCCACTAGCTAAACTGGGATTCAAAGTCGAGGGCTAAAACATGGATTAAATCGGAATTACTGAATGATGGGAAATAGTTCAAGGGTGACGTTACTACTTCCTGGAAAAAAAATTACTTTTAGAAAAAGAGAGTTTTGATTGGTTAGAGTCTAACATTACGCTGTCGTGTCTTTTTACCGCTGGCGAAAAAAAAAAAAAAAACTTCCCGGAAAATTTGTTAGATACACCCGTCACCCAGTGTAACACGTCATACTCAAACCAATCAGAATATTTGATTTGACATTTACCATAAAGTACGTTTAGAAAAATTTACATATAATTAAATAGAGAGTTTTGATTGGTTAGAGCGTATACTGTTAGGAAAATGAGATAGCGCCACCGGGTGATACTCAAATTGAGGAGAAAAAGGATTATACCTCGGATGTACTACCTCAGACTAGTATGAATTTGAGTTTTTATGCATTTTTTTCGAGCTTTTTAAAGTTTATAAATTACATTTTAAATCTTATATGTGATGTATTTTGAGTTTTATTGTAACTTTTTTTTAGCTTAATTTTCAAATTAATGAACTCAAAAACATTATATTAAAATTCATAATTTTTAAATACTATACTCAAAAACTTTATTGTGAAGCTCAAAAACTACATTATTGGTGGTAGTACATCAGATGTACAATTCACTTACTGCAAATTGAGCGCCACCCGGGGTATAATAGTAAATTTCAATGGTATTTTCATTTTTATATTATAAACATAGAAAGGGTTGTTTAGGAACCTACAATAGCTTGACTACTAATACGCATAATAAAATAAACTGAATATATGATGATCGATATAATCATCACCAAATTTTGTGGCACTTTAATTTTGAAGGTTTTCTAACAAACAAGATCATGATGGATTTGTTGGAGTAGGTGTCCTCCACAATAGTGCGCCACATAATAAATCTTATTAAGGAATATAATTGGGATATTTATTGACTATATATATGATTAGTCAGTTGATTAACGTAAATCAATAACGGTTGGCTGACTAGAGTTTGACGTTATTGTCGTTTGACGGCGGTGATCAACTGATCCCTTTCGGTCACACCTAAAGGATGAAATCCAAATACTAACTAATTATTTGTATACGATACAGTTAATTAGTACATTACATATATTCGATATGTACGAGAGTTAATTATTAGAAATTGAGTTAAGAACTCAAATTCGATTAAACTTATTTTTCAATTATGCGATAATTGACTAATAAATTTATATCTTATTTTAATACGATTAAATAAGATTTAACTTAGTAATTAATCGTTAAATTACTAAATTAGTTGAGGTTTTGAGATAGAGGTAATTAGTTAATTATATTTACAAGGAGTTGTAAAATAAATTAACCAAGCATTGTGGGACCCATTATATATTGATATAATGGTAAAATATTACTTAAAATGTTAAGTACATATTATTTATTTAATTGAGTCATATAATTGTTATATGATCAAATTAACACTTAATTATACAAGATAATTAACCATATGATCAATAAGTATTTGTGAGACAAATATCAAAAATCAAAATGGACCAAACTAGGCCATTGTGGCCGGTTAGAGTGCTAGTTACATGGTGATGATTGTTGCTCTTGTTTACACTCTTTAGTTACCAATTGAAAGTGACATAACAAGTAGAATATAATCATCACTTATACTACAACACTTCACCCTAATGCATGTGACTAAAATAAGCAAAATGAGAGCCTTGTAGAGCTCACAATGACCGGCCATATTGCCTATAAAAGGGCAATATGGTTGATCATTTTATTCATTCAATTCATGCTTGTTTTCTTTACTTCTCTCAAAACTCATCTTCTCTCTAAAAACTCTCAAATACTAATATTTACTAAGTATTACTAGTGTAGTAATATAGCCATAATATTAGTAGTATAATATCTCTCTTATTATCTAGTTAATAATAAGGGTAGATTATTTGGGTTAATCTTGGTGCAACTTAGAGGAGATCTTCTACTTTGGAGATTATTTGTGTTCATCCATATTATTAGCTCAAGAACAACAAGAAGGAGTTCTTGTTGTGCCCTTATATTTTCCATATCAATGTGAGGAAATTTCTTCTTTTATATAAATGTCTTTATATTTGCATGCATGTTACATATATCATTAAATACTAAATTAACAAGTAATTTAGTAACTAATTAGAGGAGTCTAATTAAGGTCTATGGACTTTCATGTGGTATCAGAGCTAACTTGTAGCATGCATGTTCATTTTGGACATTTTTATTAAAGTTATAAGATAACTAATAAATCAAAGATTTTGAGTTAAAATACGATTCTGACAAAATATTTTGGTGCATGTATACCTACTGACCTCAAAATGTTTGTGGTCACATTTCGTGATTTTAGGGATTAATTTGCTATTTATTTTGATTTTTGGCGTTTAAACCGAGTTAACATGCATTTTATGAGTTAAAAGTTAACTAAAAATAGTTGCATGTTGATTCAGGCCATGAAATTTTAATATGATCTCACATGAATGTCTTACATATTGTATGTAAAATTTCGTGACTTTTACTTATGTATTGCATGTTCATTGATTTTTATACGATAAAAGTCGATAATATGATATTATAATGGTCATAAAATTGAAACGTCCATTTCTGGTCTTGAAATTTTTTTTTACATTTTACATTCTGATGTTGATACTATTGGTGAAATTTCATAATTTGTTTCACTGGTTTACTATATCTAATGTTTTTATTTGATAAAACCATTAAATACAAAGCTATTTGTTCATAAAATTAATTTAATTTTTTTGAGCAAATGTTTTTTATTTTTATAGTTCCTGGAATTGTTCCAGAATGTAAAAAATTTTGGTTTCAAATTTTATGATGTTTATTTTTTATTTTGGTTTTATTTCATAATTGTTATGATTAAACCGTAATATTTAGCAAATGAAATCAAATCGATCTAATTAATGACCAACAAAATTATTAGTGACTAATTTTGAGTTCTAAATCATTTTAGTTAATTAGTTTGAATTTAAATGAGATTTAAAAGTTGATAGTGATTTTTAATGGTTAAAAATCAATAAATCCCGGAAAAATCGAGCTACAATGAGCATGAATGAACTTAGGACGATTTTGGCATGGATTTTGCAGCAATTTATTTTATTTATGGTTGAATGAATGAATGTCATTTATTAAATAATTTTATGCAAAGTTTGTACCTAGTATGGCCTAGTTATTTTTAAATCGTTATTACCCGTAATGTAAGGGAATAACGGTTTGGTTGTAATTTTATTGCGATCTCGTATCGCCGGTTTGTATAATTTTAATAATTTCATTTCATAGAGTAAATGTATAATAGGAATTTGTATATTTGTAATTATTTTTTATGAAGACCGGTGACTCCCTCAAGACGGTGCCATTTTGGAAGGTGTTCCAAGTGAAGAGGCAAGGGACCAAGGAGTTGGTTTCCGAAGTTGTAACTATCTAGTTAATTTTGATTAGCTAGGTGGCCATACTAGGATTTTATTGTTGCTTGGTTGCTTGCTTTATTTCCGCTCATGCCAAAATCGTCACACATGCATTTTCTTTACCGTTATTGTCAATTCAACGTTATTCACAATTCACCGACTTAGTTCACTTATAGGGAATTAATAACTAAATTGACAAGATCTCTTACATATTTAAAAATTGAGATTAGCCTTACCAATTAATAACACCTATGAATCCCGTGTTCATTAGGGCTACCACGCTCGTGGGTCCCTTTTTACCTTGGGTAAGTAGGGTGATACGATCACAAGCTAAAATTGGATTGGACTCAACGAGCTAGATAAGCGTTATCTTGGGACTAGGAGATGGATTTAGTTGAAATCCGTCAACCAAGAGTTCTAAGGGTAGAACTAGTCAAGTAATGACTTACCATTTCTAGATAAAAGTAGCATGCGATGACTATTTTTATTTAAAGATGGGTCTTGGAATCATTTATATAATTTAGTGAGAGGTCATTATATGAATGCTAAACTTGTTAAAATGTTTTTCAAGTAAATTAACAATGAATGTTTATATATTTCTTTTTTGTTGTAGTTACCATATTCGCATAATGTCAACATCATCAAACGTTGCAACCTTGGGTAGAGACTCATGGTTGAGGTCCGTCATGGACAAGTGTGTCCTAAAGGATGACGGAAGTAACTTCGTTGAATGGGAGTCAACGATCAAGAGCGCCGCGTTATCCGATAACGTGCTTCGCTACTTGGTCGAAGAGCCCCCCACCGAACCCGCGCCAAGATCGTCCGCGGTGGTTCGGGTCGAGTATGACCTTTATTTGAAGGTTGCTAATGACGTCAAGAATGTCTTGATTTGGTCAATCTCACCCAAACTCAAACTCCAATTGATTTCTCTCAATGCATATGCGATATTCACGAGGAGCACTTCGATGTTTTCGCAAGCCCCTCAAATTCTCCAATATGAGGCGATTACGAAATTCTTTGACACTAAGCTTCAAAGGGCCAAAAGTTGGCCCACACGTGCTCAAAATGGTTGAGCACGCGTCCAAACCTAGAGCGTCTAGGGTTCAAAATTCCGAAGAATTTGGTGGTGGGTAAGATCCTTCATTCACTCTCACCTAAGTTCACCCAATTTAGGGTGAACTATAACATGAATGGCATGGACAAGAGTTTCCATGAACTCCATGCACTCCTCACCCAAGCGGAGAGGGACATGGAGGCTAGTGGGAGTGAACCCAAGGATGTTCTTTCCATAAAAATGAAGAACATGAACCTTGGGGTAAGGAAGGACAAGGGAAAGGGTAAGACTCTTTTCAAGAAATCCGGCAAGGGAAAGGGCAAGGTCTTTTACAAGGCCAAGCCCAAGGTCAACAAACACGCGGAGGAGGATTGTAATTATTGTAATGGCAAAGGGCATTGGAAACGCAATTGCCCCAAGTACTTGAAAGACAAGAAAGACGGTTGTGTGACAACGTCAGGTAAAATTCTTTCATCACTCTATATGATAGATATTAACTTTGCTAGTACATCTTCTTGGGTATTTGATACCGTTTGTGGTTCTCACCTTTGTAATCATGTACAGGGGCTGAGGGACGCGCAAGCACTAGCCAAGGGTGACGTGGACTTGCGCATGGGAAATGGAGCTAAGGTAGCCGCAGTTTCCGTGGGCACCTACGTTCTTCTTTTGCCTAATGGTTTAGAGTTGTATTTAAATAATTGCTATTATGCTCCAACTCTTACCAAGAACATTATCTCCATTTCCGTGTTAGACATGGAAGGATTTTCATTTTGCATTAAGAACAACTGTTGTACTTTTTCACTTAATGAAATGGTTTATGGCGAGGCCATTTCTATTAGAGGTATTTATGTTTTAGATATTGCAAAAGAGGTCTATCATGTAGAAAACAAGAAGCTCAAAACAGGTGAACCTAATCAATCATACCTTTGGCATTGTCGTTTAGGGCACATAAACGAACGACGCATAAAAAGACTTGTTTCATCTAAAGTACTCAAACCATTCGATTACGAATCTTATGGCGTATGCGAATCTTGTCTTCTAGGCAAGATTACTCGTGCTCCTTTTACGGGAAAAGGGACACGAGCAAGTGAAGTATTAGGACTTATACATACGTATGTATGCGGTCCAATGACTATCCAAGCTAGAGGTGGTTATCACTACTTCATTACTTTTACCGACTACTTGAGTAGATATGGATATGTCTACTTGATGAGGCATAAAAGTGATGCTTTTGAAAAAATTCAAAGAATTTCAAAATGAAGTAGAAAACCAATTGAATAAAAAGATTAAAACCCTACGATCCGATCGTGGTGGTGAATACTTGAACAATGAATTTGATTCACACCTAAAAAATTGTGGTATAGTATCACAATGGACTCCTCCTGGAACACCTCAATTAAACGGTGTATCCGAAAGGAGAAATCGAACTTTATTAGATATGGTTCGATCTATGATGAGTCTAACAGAGCTTCCTGATTATTTTTGGGGTTTTGCTATCTTATCTGCAATATTTTCACTAAATCGAATCCCGACTAAAGCGGCAAACAAGACTCCATATGAGATATGGACAGGAAAAGTCCCTTATTTGTCATTTATGAGAATTTGGGGATGCGAGGCTTTTGTTAAGAATAAGTCTGACGATAAACTCGCACCCAAATCTGACAAATGTCTTTTTGTAGGATATCCAAAGGAATCACGTGCTTATTACTTCTACAATAAACACGATGACAAAGTGTTTGTGGCTCGTGATGCAAGTCTTTTTAGAAAATGATTTTATTTCTAAAAGACAGAGTGGAGAAAATTTGAACTTGATGAGTCAAGAGCCACAACCTAAAAGGCCGACGAGAAACTTTCCCTCTTCCGTCTGGTAACGTAATTATTTCCTTCGGAACCTAGGAGGTCAAGCAGAATTAGTCATCCACCTGATAGATACCTTGGTATTATAGAGGAAGGTGATGACTATAATGTGTTACTTTTTGAAAGTAACGAACCTACTACCTATAAAGCAGCCATTTCTAGTCCCGACTCAAAGCTATGGCTAGGAGCCATGCAATCCGAAATGGATTCTATGTACGACAATCAAGTATGGGACTTGGTTGATTTAACTAAGGAGGTAAGACCTCTTCAGTGTAAGTGGATCTATAAGATCAAAAGTGGCATAGATAAACATAATGATGTTTACAAAGCTAGATTAGTGGCAAAAGGTTTCACCCAAGTTTATATGGTCGCCCTAATACGAAACCTTCGCCCCAGTCGCCATGCTTCGATCCATAAGGATTATCTTAGCAGTTGCCGCATTTCATAATTATGAGATTTGGCAAATGGATGTCAAAACCGCCTTCTTGAATGGGATTCTAGAAGAGGAAGTGTATATGACACAACCTGAAGGTTTTGTGGATCCATCAAACCCTAAGAAGGTATGCAAACTTAAGAGATCCATCTATGGTCTTAAGCAAGCATCCAGGAGTTGGAATCATCGTTTCAATCATGTAATTAAACAAAATGGTTTCAATCGAAGCGTCGAGGAACCGTGTTTATACATGAAGTTTAGTGGGAGTAAAGTAACTTTTCTAGTATTGTATTAGATGACATACTACTCATTGGGAATGATATTCCAATGCTCACTTCTGTAAAGGAGTGGCTAGGAATACATTTCCAAATGAAAGACTTAGGAGAGGCCCAGCGCATCTTAGGTATCCGGATCTATATGGATAGATCTAAAAGGATACTAGCATTAAGTCAAGAGACTTATATTGATAAGATTCTTGATCGGTTCAACATGAAAGACTCTAAGAGAGGCTTTCTTCCTATGGGAAGTGGGATCACCTTGAGCAAGTCAGAGTGCCCTACGAAAACCGAGGAGATTGAACACATGAAATTGATCCCTTACGCTTCAGCCGTTGGATCAATCATGTATGCTATGATGTGCATTCGTCTCGACGTTGCATATGCTTTGAGCATGACAAGTCGTTACCAAGCAAATCCAGGTGAGAGTCTCTGGATAGCCGTAAAGAACATCCTTAAGTAGTTAAGAAGGACTAAGGATTCGTTCTTAGTGTTTGGAGGCGAGACTGAGTTACGTGTAAAGGGTTACACAGATGCCAGTTTTTAAATACATAGGGATGATATAAAATCCCAATCCGGCTACGTTTATATGATGAATGGAGGAGCTGTTTGCTGGAAGAGTTTCAAGCAAAGCGTTACCGCGGATTCTACAACAGAAGCAGAGTACCTTGCAGCGTCTGAGGCTGCAAAGGAAGCTGAACTGAAACTTCTTAGTAAAAGGATGGTTTTGTTGTATGAATAGGCCACGGTTAGCACTCCCTCACACTTGATTCACTTGTTTAGAAAAAGACCCCAACAACCTGCACTAGGCTAGGCAATTCAGATAGTACCTTGCATCCTAGCACACAAGCACAGATGACAAGGGGTGGTGTTAGGACTCAAGACACACAAGTAATGAGTTCTAATCCCTGCAGTCTTAGCTCACACACAAGCTCACTAAGAAATGCTACAACACTTAGCTTTTGCTGAAGGATTGCTTTGAACAAAGTTCAGAATTATATTAATCAAAGTCTGCCTCTTTAGGTTACAACTTGGGCCTTATATAGGCAACTACAACAGATCCTGACCCTTGAAAAACAAGGACATCTAAGGGCTTAAAAGCCTTACATCTTACTGATGAAACAAACTACAAAGTCAGCCAATGAGGACAACAAAAACAGACTGCAAAACAGAGAAAAGAAAGACTGCAAAAGTAGGTTTGTTTCTTTCCAGAAATGGTAAGTCTGCAAACTGTCTTGGGAAGTCTTTGCTTGGCTTGTTCTTGCTGTGTTTGGGGCTGACAAAGGCTTCATATACGACCTTCCTAACATACTAACTACACCTGAGGTTGATCATACACAAAAATAAGGAGCTTTGGACAGAAATATTGGCCTTGGTGCCAGCTGACTCCTCCATATGACCTTCACTCTTCTAGGCTGTTTTAGATGGACTTCTAGACTTTATTTGGAAAACTTGTCATGGACTTTTCTCTTGCTAAGGACCTCAACTTTAAGGGAAAAGAAGATGGAGCCCTTGGTTGGACTCGTACTGCATGATATTTGATTTATACTCTGGTTGGTCTTGGCTGTTTTTCAGGAAACTGGACCCT